>CAXFZQ010000218.1:0-12670 GCA_964007375.1 Ophion obscuratus | reverse complement strand
AGGACGATGTTCCAGCATTTTTTAGTAGCTCCAAGAACTTCGAGACTTGAATTTTAACCGCGGTCATTAGCTCTGTTGCAGACATTTTCATTGCACTCATCGTCCTTCGTAATGGCGATTCTATTAATTTTACTAATTTTAATTATAATTATTGGTGACTGTGTTAAACTCATTTTAACACATTTTTATTCTGCTGCGAGCACCATTGGTATTTAGTTTTAATTACAAAAGTATTTTTAGAAAATGTTTTCATTGGGAGTCAATATTTTCGATAGGTAGATTTGCCTGTTAATAATAATAACGTATAATTGATTAATAAGTTGGTACAGAAAAGAACTGTAGCCATGGACGTTTATGAATTTTATTAATTTAATTTTAGTGATAATTATTAGTTTGACACTATTACAATGCAATAATTGATAATTATGATAACCATAAATAATTGTGATAATTATTACATTGACATTATGGTAAATGCATTACTGCACATTTTTTTTGCATGATGAAAACATTTTTAATGTAGCAGTGCAGGCGATTTCGAACATCTGCCAAATGCTGCCATATGTTTACGTACATAAAGTTCTACCAATGGACCAGTGAGCTGCGATCTTCAAGTCAGATTATTCACATAGCTATGCTCATATATGTCTATAAAAGAATATATCGTGCGGTGCTACTAATGTTGATGTTAAAATATCATTAACAACAATAACATGATGTTTCAATGCCGAAAATTAAATTGTCTATTAGAGTTTCGATATTGAAGATCACAAATAGTGGCGAAATTGGCGATTGTTTGTTTGTATACAGTTATGGACATACACATTTTTGTTACATTGACAAGTAAGTTAGTCTCGTTGAAAATACCTCTTCATTGATTGAAATCAATAAACATTTGGCCTGTCACGTGTTTTATTTAATGGGAAGATGCTATTAGTGGCTTCTGTTAATAGCGAAATAGGTCTAGACGTTAATACGTTCCAATTCTACGTAGGCTGACATTTCGGGAATGCGACATTTCTGGGTTATGACTTTTTGGACGTATGTCATTTTTGAGGTTTGACGTTTCTGGATTCTGACAGCTTAACGTAATTGATAAACATATGTATCAATAAATACATTTGAAAACAAAATTATAGCGAGTATTTTTTAAAAATTTTCATGAAAAAAAACAGATATCGATGTGTCAGATTACATTTTCTACTCGAAAACGACGTAGCGGAGTTTGCAGAAGTTTCGGAGTTTTTATTGTACTTATTTAGACGTACGAGCGTCTAAATAAGAAGCAATTAACGTTTCTCGATGAAGCTCTCGATATGACATTTAAGGATGTCACATTCATGGGTTATGATTTTTCGGAAGTGTGTTATTTCTGAAGTATGACGTTTCTGGGTCCTCACAGCTCAACGACGTATATATATGAATGCATAAATAAACACATTTATAAAGTACAATAATGGCGAGTATTTATTATTAATTACGTTATTAAATATAAATAATTATTGTTATCAAATGTGAAAAATTCACAATTGAACTGGAATTCTTCGCCATTCAAATTCCACTGCAATTGTGAGTTTTCCATTAAAAAAATACCGACCTTTATCCCCTAGATTACATCGTCTCCTCGATAACAATGTAGCGAAGCTTCGGATCTGTCACATTCTACGCATCCACGTCGAAAAATGGATCAATTAACGTTGATCGATGAAGCTCTCGATCTAACATTTCAAGAATGTTACATTTCTGGATTCTAACAGCCACATATACATGTATGCGCAAATAAATACTTTTAAAAATACAACAATGGCGAGTATTTTATCCAATTAATGATGTTCTCAATTTATGAATAATTGAAAAAACACAACAATGGCGAGTATTTCTTTCAATTCATCACGTTCTTAATTATGAATAATCATTGTTAATTATGGAAGATCTGCAATAACACCGCAATTTTCCGCCACTGAAACTCCAACGGAATTCCAAATTTTTCAAAACAACACTTTATCTCCCAGATCCCACCGTCTGCTCGATGTATCGAAGCTCGCCGAAGCTTCGGAGCTTTCTACGCATCCACGTCCAAAAAAGGACCAATTAACGTTGATCGATGAAGCTCTCGGATCTTGCTAAATATCCCGTTGGAGCGTTACTCCGGCACAGGTATCGATAATACCGATGGGTGTGTGTGTGTGCGTGTGTGTGTGTGCACGTAGTCTCGTATCGATAGAGCTAAAAAACGTAGATCTGGAACGGAGAACGTATTGCCGCGCGTAAAGTAAAGAGCAAGAAAGAGAGAGAGAGAGAGAGAGAGAGAGAGAGAGAGAGTTCGGCTGCTGCATCGCGCGCGTCTCGTCATGCGCGCAAGATCTCGCAGTAGTTACGGATGTGTGTTGGTCAGCCCGCAAAGCTCTGTGAGCGTTTGCCACAGGAGAGTGCGGCGACGGCGGTGGCGGTGGCTCTCTCGGGCGGAGAACGTGTGCGCGCCAGCCAGACTGTTCGTGTGCGGAGGGGCCAGTCGCCCTTGCCGACGAGCCCGAGGCACGGGCGTGGGCCTTTCACTCCTGCCATCCGCATCGTTCCTCTCTCGACTCGCGGATATATCGCTGCTGGACCACTCTCGTGTATACATGTCCGCGTGTGCGTGTGCGCGCGTGTGTGCGCGTGTGTGTGTACGCGTGTGTGCGTGTGTGTGTGTGCGTGTGTGTGTGTGTGTGTGTGTGTGCGCGCGTGTGTGTGTAGGTGTGAGTGTGTGTGTGTAGGTGTGTAGCTGTGTGTGTGTGTGTGTGTGTGTGTGTGTGTGTGTGTGTGTGTGTGTGTGTGTGTGTGTGTGTGTGTGTGTGTGTGTGTGTGTAGGTGTGTGTGTGGGTGTGTGCGTGTGTGTGTGTGGGTGTGTGTGTGGGTGTGTGTGTAGGTGTGTGTGTGTGTGTGTGTATGTGTGTGTTTGTGTAGGTGTGTGTGTGGGGGGGGGGGTGTAGTATACATACAGGCATTATGTACAATGCATTCCAGGCCGAACTGCCGGTGTCGCGACCCTGACAATTTTTTTCTTTTCTTGTCTCTTCGCGACGGGAAAAATCGTTCGGCACTGACTTTCACATTTTTCGGGGTTTGGTTAATTTTTTTTTTTTTTTTTTTTTCGAACTTGCTTGAGAAAATGTTACGCCCTGTTGCGAGCGGCGCTGAATTTCGTCGCTTTTGCCTCTGTCCTTCCTTCCTTGATGTTTTCGTGTCTGATGCAACGGTGGAAAAATTAGTGTCTGTGTTTTGTTTTTATTTTTCATTACTGATTTTGTACTTGCTTGCAAGGACCAGGTCAAATTAATGTCCGAAATTTTCGGATGTTGTTTTACCACAGATGGTTGGGTTTTTTGGGAAAGGTACAGCGTGAGGCTCGGGAGAAGTCAGTGGCGCGGAGCTTGGGGATTATATTTTGTTCGGAATGTTTTTATTTGTGGGAGATCATGGGTCGAAAGTTTTAGTGAGCTTTTTGGCACTTATACGTCACGTGGTACAGAATCTACTTGGTCTTAATACACTGTTGTACATTTATTGAGATTCCATTACGTTGTGTTACATTGAGATATTGATTGATAACATTGGTAATGTTACGAAAATTACTGTTTCGTTTTGTATTATGTTTTTCGTATTGATTTATGTAAGGCATAATTGCAAAATGCTGCGTTATGAGTCAATATTCCATTACATGTTACATATATATGAGGCAATGAAATGTCACGTAACGTTATAAAAGTTAGTGCCACATTTTGAATTGATTTTTCACTTGTACGATTTTTTACTTATTTGACGGAGAACCCTTACTGCGACGGGCCGGAAAAAATAGTTTTGTGCGAATTTTTTTTTGTCTACTAGATTATTTATTAGCGTTTTGGAAAAAAGGCATTTTATTAAGCATACATTGGACTTATTTCGTGCAAATTTGTATTGAACAGAAATAAAAATTAACAACGTTATTGCGGTGTAGCAAAGCAGAAGCGGTATAATATGACGTAAAACGTTATTGCGGTAATAAAGTATAAGCGGTATAATATAATGTGAAAAATATGGTCCAATGGCCGGATCGGTAACTCGACAATGGTTGATCTGAAAAATTAAAATAAAAAAGTTTTTCAATCTATATAAGTGTAGTTCTCGTTACACATAGCCGTTTTTCGAAAAAAAAAATCTGAAAATGGCGGGTTTAAAAAAAGTGTAATTTTGGTGAAACTTTTGCTTATATTCGGGAGCTTGAAAGATATCAAATTTCGACCAAAAAGAAACGTTTGTGTACAACAAAAGCTACTGCAATGACCGAAATTTCAGTTTTTTACAAATGAAAATCAGACAATTAGAGCTAGAATTATGATTCCGGCCAGGTCGTTTCGAAAAAAACGCGAATGTTTTAGTATACGCAAATCGTTGCGCTGCCTGTTCTCACTAAATCGTCTGTGATTCGGTCAATTTTCAAAATTGTAACTTCACATTTTTTTCCACATATTCTCGAATATGTATACTTCGAGAAAAAGCAAAAAATTGATTTTTATGACCGGATTTCCGATCACGTTAAATAAATGAAGATTACATTCAATTACATTGTAGAAATGAGTCAATAAAATATCACATCACAGCGAAAGAATAACTGTCTCATTTTGTATTGATTCCTTCATGCGATATTGTGACACATCGCTAAAAAATATATTTTTTACCTGTTTACGTGAATAAAGGAGTTTATTATTATCATGATCATTTATGTCGTCTAAAGAAAATATCAAATGACGGGAATATTGTTGGAATTGTAGCTGGAAATTATTAATAATTCCCTTCCACCGGAAATCCATTTCCCATTTTGAGATTCATTTCTAAAAGGTCAAACGTTTTTTTTATTAACATTCTCCCCTAAGTGGACTTCTTCTTTCGCATTTTTACTGCGTTTAAAAATCAAATAACATTGAAAAAATTGTATCCAGCACTCTGGGTCAATCTAAGGCAGAGTGGCCCGTGCGCGAACTTCGCTCACGCGTACCTCTCTGCAGTCGTCCACGGCGCTCGGTCCGTGCTCGTACTCGCGAATCTTTAGCGTTGGTTCACTCTCGCGAACTTCTTTTCATCTCGCTGCGATCGCGCGTTCTCTTTTTCTTCGGTCTCGTTGAGGTCGCTACCGCGCGCGGTTTCTTCCGTTCGACCGCGCGCGAGAGTGTCGCGCAGGCCTGTCGAACCCATCCGAATCTCACGGCGTTCCAATTATATTTAAATTCGGCTCCAATTAAATATGTCGAATCAAGCCTCATAAATTATCCCGGCCCGATTACACTCCTGACGCGCGCGCGCGCGCACGCACAACGTGATCATGAATCGTACAATTAATTAAACGCGTGATTTATATTCAACACTTCAAACGACATGTATATCGGCCGATGAGTCGTACGCGTACGCATAAGTACATATATATAGATATATGGAATGATGACTCAGCGTGTCCAATTTTTGTAATATTCATGTACCGATTGTCCCCAAGTGAAAAAAAAAGCATCCACACATTTTTTCGTCCAATTTCGATTTTTCGTCTGAGTTAAGGCGTTACCCCCACTTGTAGCGCAAAAAAGGCCTTTTTCATGAATTTTTTAAAAGAAAACTACAAAACTTTTTTAATCGATCAATATACCATCTTAAAGAACACATCTTCAAGAAGTTTCATCAATTTTTTTATTGAAAAATATTACATTGTTTAGTGGCAAATGGCCGTCAATGAAATAATGTTTATATATACACGGTTTGCGGTGACCAACATTGCGGCGAAGTGGATCATCTGAAAAAGAAAATGCGAATGGATTTAGTCAAGTATAAGTATAAACTAGTCTTTAATCGAAGGATTTTAAAAAATATTCATTTTTCACAAAATGGCGGACAGTCAAAGTTAATGGTTCGATTTTAGCGAAAAAAACGGCCGTTTTTTGGCTATAAAGCGGCCATTTTTTTCGAAAAAAAAATCGATCGATCAAAGACTACATTTTTATGTATTAAATAAGCCTGCAAAATTTCAAGAAGATCGGTTCATTAGTGTTCGAGTAATCTTGGTCACCGACTTCGGAAATGCCATTTTGAGAAAAACGCGTTTAAAGTTTCAATTTCCGGTCATTTACACAACGGATTCTTCTCTTTCAACGCTCATATCTCAGTCAATTTTGTTCGGATCGACTTGAAATTTTCAGGACATATTCTCAGATACTTATACTTCAAAAAAATGCTATAAAAAAATCGATTTCTTCAAAATCGCAAGTGAGGGTAACCCCTTAATCAGAAAATAAATATTTTAGACAATTATGGAAAATAAATCCAATGAATATTTTATTTATTTTTATAATTTCATTTACTTTTTTAATTAATTAATTTTTATTAATAAACAGACCATTGTAGAAAACAAATAAAATAAATAATATAGACGATTGTGGACAATAAATAAAACTAATATACTAGAGAATTATATACAATAAATAAAATAAATATTATAGACAAGCCAGTATTTTTCAGCCCCAGGCCATAAGAATCAGATCAGAATGACAGCTATTTTTATTTCCTTCGCGAGGTTCAAATATCAGAAGATAAATATTATATACAGTTATAGAATACAAATAAAATAAATATTATAGGCAATTATAGAAAGTGAATAAAATAAATATTGTAGACGATTATACAATATTTGTTTAATATATATAAAATAAATATTGTATTATAGAAAATAAAATTGATATTATGGACAATTATATACAAAAAATAAAATAAATATCCTATAATATAAAAGCTTAGGGGCTGAGAATTAGATCAGAATCACAGCTGTTTTTGTTTTTCCTTTGTGAGGGTCAAGATGAGTGAGGAAATTGGGCATAGAATGTTCTGTATATGAAGAAAAAACAAAAGCCGCGCATCTCTTCGAGGTATTCGATACGGGCGGAGGTTTCTTATCACGTAGCGTTATATGGATTGCTTATTAACTTTGTTTGTCCTCGAGGAAAGATTTCCGCACGAAGGACTAACGGTGCGCTCGGGCCTCGCGCATATGTTACGGCAGCACTAGGTCTCGTACACGTAATATATGCATATATATATATATATATACACGTGTGTATACAAGATGAGAAATGCAATATATATATTTAGCATGATATACCACTCGTGGCCGGTTATTCCAATGAGTTTTGCATCTCTCATCTTACGCCCCATGGATAATCGGCTAATACCGATTGCCCAGCAGCGAGTACAGTTATACATAGGTAATGTTGGCTCCGTAAATTAGAACTCTCGTCAAACATAATAAATCTTTCGACTCTCTATTTTTACCCAATGCAAAGTATTTTCTTTAATAAAAAAAATACGAAAACTAAAAAGCAGAAAAATCTTCCCTCCTCCATCTTGATGCACCACGAATTTGAATTAATACATTCTAGCTCTCGTCAACCCATAAACCTTTCGACTCCCTATTTTGCTAAATGCAGATTATTTTTATTATTAAAAAATACGAAAACTAAAAGGCGAAAGAATCTTGTCCTTTGCATATGGAGGTACAATTAATTTTAATTGATAAATTAGAACTCTCGTCAAACAATAAATCTTTCGCCCCTTTACCTTTGCCCAACCCAGAGTATTTTTTAAAATTCAATAACACTAAAACTAAAAGGCGAACGACTCTTCCCCTCTTCATCTAGATGTACAAATAATGATATGAATAAATTGGAACTCTCGTCAAATACAATAAATGCTCTGCTTTTTAAATTAAAAAATACGAAAAATAAAATTCGGAAGAAACTTCCACTCTTCATCTTGATGTACCATTAATTTAAATTGATAAATTAGAACTCTCGTGGAACAATACATTTTTCGCCTTCCTGTACTTCTCCAATCCAAATGATCGAAAAAATTTTAACTACAAACACCAAAAGCTGAACCAATCTCCTCTTTTAATTAAATTTAATAAATTATAACTCTCGTCATACATAATCAATCTTTCGCCACCTTTCCTATCTTTCACCTACCCTTTCCCGAGCCAAAGTATTTTTCAAAATAAAAAAACCCAAAAACCAGAAGCCCACAAAATTTTCTCTTTTTCATCTTGTCTAATTAACTTTATCCAATTCCGTGCAAGAAAAGGACTAATCAATTTCCTCCGTTTCTTCGCCTCATTTCCTCAACGCTGTTTTTCCCTGTCGTCCACGCAGCATCCTTGCTTCCCATAAATACCAAGATCTAAATATCGCTCGCTTCGTTCCGTCCTGTTTGAATTCAGAGCGAGCCAAATTCGTTCCGCAAATACGAGAATCTTTTTGCCCCCGCGATCAATCGACAAACGATCGCGAAGCGTCTCGAGGACGTTCTCATTTCCTTTTTTGCCCTCCCCCCCCCCCCCCACTCCCCCCACCGTCATTCAGCCCACCATTACAATGTTTCCCGTTCCGTGTAGTCTGTTTTGCCGTGTATACGCGTATATGCGAAGGTCTTGGTTGCCACTCGGGTGCGCGAGTACAAAATGCGCGAGAAGCGATCGGCAATACATCAGAGAGCGAGCGAGCAGCGAGATCGTGCCCACGGAGAGACTTCTTCAAGGCGATGCGCTCAGGAGCCAGCTATATATATATATATATATATATATATATATATATATATATATATATATATATATATATAGGGTGTTCTGTTATGAATGGATAATCCTGCAACTGTCGATACGTCAGATCATGTCCTACTATATGCTGGAATTTCAGTTTAGTAAAAGTCCCACGGTTTTCGAGTTAAAAATTATCTGCTTTTGGTTTTTCGCATGCCAATTCTACAAATGATAACTTTTTTTTCCCATTTAAAAAAAAATACTCTTGTTTATTTGTTTTATCTAGAAAAGTCTTCTTTTTAACCTTAAATGTTAAGGAAACTTTATAAAAAAAGATCTTATGCAGAATTTTCATACAAACCAATTTGAACATCTGACTTTGATAGCCTGTGGTGTAAAAAAAATGTACTACGTATATCGTGCCAATTACTGTGAAAAGTTACTTAGTTATTGTCGATTCATTTTATTTGTAGAAATGACATGCGAAAAACCAAAAGCAGATGATTTTTTTTTTTAAATAACAGAAAACTCAAAATCTTGAAGACCATGAGACTTTTACTATACTGAAATTCCAGCATATAGTGGGACATTTTCTGACCTATCGACAGTTGCAGGATCATCCCTTAATTACAGGACACCCTGTATGTGTGTGTGTGTGTGTGTGTGTGTGTGTGTGTATGTGTACACACACACACACACACACACACACACACACACACACACACACACACACACACACACACACACACACACACACACACACACGCTATACCGGTCTCTCGAGATCTCTGCGCCCAATAAACTTTGTCCGTGCGATGTACGAATACAGATATACAAATATATGAGGAAAATATACTTTAAGTCCGTAATGTCTATGTAACGTTGGCTATCAGCACGTCTGGCTGTTCGAGGACAATTTTCAATTTTTGTTTAACAAAACGTTGATTTTGAGGCCAAAAAGGTCCTGGAAATGACCCTCAGATTAATTTGATTACATTTATAGGACGGTGATTTTGAAGACATTGTGTTTTACACAATGACGACTGTTGAGACAGTAGATCATCATGAGAACCGTCCTCGAAGCACGCACGTCTTCAAAATATCGTTTCTCCATATACAAAACACACGGGCACCATATATTCACGTGAGACGAGGGCAGAGCGCAAAACATCGATCATTACTCGCACCATCTCTCATTTGAGGCGCGGTCCCGTCCTTTAACGCGCTCGTTCTCCCGCGGCGTATACAGACGATTTTTTGTACGTCTGCCGCATTCGCCACTTTGCCTTCCCGCTCTCCTCAAAAGCCCGGCCAGAAAGCCCCGGGAAAATAAAAATTGCCGAGGATCCTTCGGTCTCGCGTATTATTCCACTCGTATACGAGATATCATAATAAGAGTAATCGCGCAATTAAAACGCGTCGGGATTCAAGAAGGTACGCCGAGTGGCGAAACGCTGGTATTTGCGATCTTGACCGTACAACTTTCTGGGCCACGTGTGTATTGAAAGAAATTGACTCAGTGGGTAATTAGGCTTGTGGAATATTTTTTTGAAAAATGGCGAGACACTTGTCCGTGAATTTTTTGTTTTGGGCCTCGCAATTTTCTGAATGATCTAAATTAAGTCCTTAGTTGTGAAAATAAAAAAATCACTTTTTTCAAAACCATTGTATTTTGACAGCATATCATCTTATAAATGTTTCCAAAGATTTCAACGTTATCCGATCGGAATTGACAGATTTATAGGCTGTCATGTTGACAGTCGGTATAGACAGATTTATAGGCTGTCATGTTGACAGTCAGTATTGACAGATTTATAGGCTGTCATGTTGACAGTCGGTATTGACAGATTTATAGGCTGTCATGTTGACAGTCGTAATTATTATATTTGTAGACTGTCATGTTGACAGTCGGAATTGACAGAATTATAGGCTGTCATGTTGACAGTCGATATTGACAGATCAATAGGCTGTCATGTTGACAGTCGGTATTGACAGATTTATAGGCTGTCATGTTGACAGTCGTAATTGACATATTTGTAGACTGTCATGTTGACAGTCGGAATTGACAGATTTATAGGCTGCCATGTTGACAGTCGAAATTGACAGATTTATGGGCTGTCATGTTAACAGTTGGAATGCTCGGAGCGTCGTTCAAAACTTTAAACGTTTTTTTCTCAAAAGTACTTCTTCAAAAGCGATGAACGAAATATCTCGAAAAATACTGCATTGATCTTTCTGAAATTTTGAGGATTTCTTGCTTTGAGGGTTTTTTTTTCCGATGTATACTTTCGATTTGATGAAAAAAAAATGACAACTTTTTTCGCAAAAATGAAGACTTGCTTTGAACACGGGCTATTTTTGTTAAATTTTGATATTTCCGAAATTCCTCAGTTTAATCATAGGATAAACTAATGCACTAACGAATGCTTTTTGATTTTTGAAATATTAGATAATGTGGTTCAAAAGACATTTTCACACAAAATTACAGATTTATCTTTAGATGAAACTTTTTCAAGTACTTAATTTTTGGCAAAATTTATCGTCACGATTTTTAAAAACAAAATCTTAGAAACGAGCCTTTTTCGACGGTTACAACTAGGCATAACGCGTGAAAAGACGTGCAGCGATTTTCGGAACGTCATTAATGCAAGTTGGAGGATTGTGAAAGAAAAGGATCAGTATGTTAGGGTTTGTTCGAACTGATAAATAACCCTGATAAATAACGTTCCGTAAATCACGAGCTGTAAAGTAAATGAAAAGTTGATTATTTAGTGCTGGCTCTACCAAGATTTTTCAAAAGTGGAATCCCACAATTAGAACCGAATGAATCTCTGGCATAAATGGATTTAAAGTCCGTATCGTGTGTACGAATGTACGGGAGGAGCGTAGAGTGATTGCGCAGGAGAACGAGAGAAAGGCGATATACTTGATCTCCCTCGACGTCGTCGTCGTCGTCGACGACGACGACGTCGCCGAGCCACGCCACGCGTATGTACACGCCATATATCCCTTCATATTCTTTATATTCCCCGCCAAGAATACATTATAAATAACCCGGAGTGCGCTCACGGTGCAATGACTCACGAGATTATCTCTCGACTTAGATCTCCCGAGGTGGCGGTCTAATGGTCAGAATTTACGCCGCAATATTGGAGTAAGTAGATAAAGTAAGTGCGTATTCAGACACGCGCTCGGTTTACCACAATGTACTCTCATCTTACGTACAGCGACGCGGGCGAAAGAGGCAACTTGGATTTATCGTAGGGTAAGAACTGACGATCTTTGTTTTTTTTTTTTCATTCCAAATAATAAAATAACGAACTGACGTTTTGGGCTGAAGTGCAGGGCAAAGTGGACGAGACGAGATCATGGAAGCCCTTGAGGGTAGGTATACGAAGGAACTTTGGAAATAAACAATAATAATAGTAAAGCAATAATCATAAAGTATTATTAATACTTTATAATTATTGTGATTGAAATAATATTAAATAATATATTACACTATTAATATAATCATTAATAATATATCAATATTTCAAATATTATATAGCAATAATACATATTTACAATTATATATTATATATAATTATATAATGACAATAGTTTCATAGCAAAATAATAATAATAAAGTATTATAAATACTTTGTAGATATCGTAATTGTAACAATATTAATGTATTAAATATTATGATAATTACGTCAACAGCAAAATAATAATTATAATATAAATATTATTGTTATTATTATTATTATTTTGCTATGGGCATTATTATTATGATATTTCATATCCATAATGATTTTGCTATAATGACATTGTTTATTTATTATGATTTTCTATTACCAAATATTTTTTTAAATAAAATAAAAATAATTTCTGACCAATTCTTATCAATTACGATAAGATAAAGCGAATATTTATTTACTCTGCTTGGAACGTAGTTCGGAAAAAAAATCTCGAAATACGATTTCGGCAGGACGAGCTTAAGCAGCCCTGCAAATCGTTGCAGGGCTGTTAAAGGGCCAGATGTCGGAGAGGAGCCCGATCGTGTGATGCAGATCAGGAAACGAGCAGCCGAGTTTC
>CAXFZQ010000217.1:15000-16642 GCA_964007375.1 Ophion obscuratus | reverse complement strand
GAGAGAGAGAGAGAGAGAGAGAGAGAGAGAGAGAGAGAGAGAGAGAGAGAGAGAGAGAGAGAGAGAGAGACAGAGAGACAGAGGGAGAGAGAGAGAGGGGGAGAGAGAGAGGGGGGTGCACACGTGGAGTGCGGGTGACAGCTTTGTGGGCGCCCTCGCGTTATTAATTATGCTCAGGCATGCGAGACGATTTCGTACAGCTCTCTCCCTCTTCCTCTTTTTCTCACTCCCTCCTTCCCTCCCGCTCTCGCTCTTCCTCGCTCACTCCATCTCTCTCACTCTCTCTCTTCGCCTCTCTCACATTTCCGAGAAGCTTCGTCTCGGGCTACCGATCATAATTTGCGAACGGAGAGATATCGGCAGCATGGCTTCAGCGGAGAGAGCCCAAGGAGATCGGAAGGAGTGGTGGCGTAGAAGGGCAAGAGGGGGCAGAGGAGAGAAAGATTGGAAAGTACAGAGAAAGAGGAAAAGAGGAGAGCACGGTCGACGTATGTGCACGAGAAATAATCCCACACGTGGCGCGAGACTCGGGATTTATCGGTTGTTGAGCGGTAGGCTTGTAAACAAGAGTGGCCCTAGATTAATGAGAAGACCCGTTGGGCTAACGCGATATAAAACAGTTGCGAACGGGGGGGGGGGGGTACAAAAAAAAGAAAGAGACGGAAAACAAGGTGAACACGGAGGACGTCAGGGATGCACCCGTGGAGTACGTAGATCATGAGACTTGGGCAGAGTCTCGAGGCAGATACGTGCATCGAGGACATAGTTGAACCATCGGCTGGCCAGGGTGTGTCCCAACGCCCAATTTAGCCCAATGAAACTTCGTTGGCGCCCATTGGATCGTTTGACCAGAAGGAGCGGTCCCCAACATCGACCACGAGACCTGCAGCACCTCCATGGACCCAAAGTCAAACCCAGCAGATGATCAAGCTGAAAGGGCCGGCCCAACAGGTCCCAAGGTGATCTATTCCCATCTTGATGCAACCCCGCGCGATTCAAGTTGCCCAAAATGCCCAACCGAGCCCAATGGACTACCCCAAAGAGCCTGACACGGAGAAACTGAATGAATGACAGACAGCTGGACAGACACTCTCCGGTCGTCTATCGAAACGTAACTGATTGGCCCGAATTATAAAGCGATAATAAAGGGACCCAATCATGAAGGGCCCAATGTGGAAAGGGCCCAATGCGGAAAGGGCCCAATGCGGAAAGGGCCCAATGTGGGAAGGGCCCAATGCGGAAAGGACCCCGAATGATTTAGGGCCCCAACGGTAATCCTAGTTCCGCACGGACTACGTTCCAATAGTTTTGCACGGATAGCGAACAAATGAAGTCTGGGCCTGAAATAAGATGAAAGTGGGTGCGGAGAGCAGGCTCTGGATTAAGAACGGGAGTGAGATAGCACGGGGGACTTAATGGCCCGTGACATCAACTCGGTCTTATGTACTATCCAATGTGCTCTTCACCCCCTCCCTGGTCTCATGCAGCGAGTATAAGCATAAAGCGAACACAGCTCGAGACTAGGCAGTGTGTCCCTCTTCGCCGCTATCTCGGCTCGCTTATTCTGGTAGCCAAGTTCAAGTAACAACTTGCCGCAATCTCTTGGACATTACCAAAGTCACCGTACCTCACGGATATCGCG
>CAXFZQ010000217.1:0-10000 GCA_964007375.1 Ophion obscuratus | reverse complement strand
ATATAAAATACGAAGAAATGATACTCGGTTTTTAATTTTTTTCTCCGATTGTTATTTTTATTTTTTTTACACGTATATGTATATGTTAATGTGCGTGTATTTCGAAAGCAACTCTCGTGGTGCGTTTAAAGTTCGAAGATTCACAAGTGGCCGCGACAAAGTCATAAATTCAGCGACTATAACTTGCGCAATTTATACATCGTCGAGAGATATATAGTCGTTCACGCGTTACATACAACGCGATCTACGGTTACGGTATTAAATGAGAGTGAGAGAGAGAGAGAGAGAGAGAGAGAGAGAGAGAGAGAGAGAGAGAGAGAGAGAGAGAGAAACGAGAGAGATGAAAGAAGGCACGATATTACATCGAGAGAACAATTTTAATTAGGGTTGCGCGTCGTTTGGATGATCTTTCGTCACACGGGGTACGTATAAATTAATCCCGCAGTTTTGTCGAAGAGACCTCAACCAAAAAGAGAAAAAAAAACACTCAAAACATTCCATTGCTGTCCATTTTGAGTCACATCGATGGTGAATTTACAACGGTCATTCTCGTATAATTTTATATTCAACGGTGTAGTAGAGAATAGGTACGTTGAAGAAAAGAAAAAAAAAGTTGACAATCTCGAGCAACAAACACCGAGAAACCTTGTTCTTCCTCGTTTTCTCCGACTGATCCGTGCAGATATGGTTGTCCTTGTTGCCCTTCTTCTCCTCCTGATCCTCGCCCTTTGCTCGTCTTCCCTTTGGCTTCTCCGATCACAATGTCAGTCTGAGAGTGCTGTGAGTGTCCAGTTCTCACCAAGTTCCCGAGGGTTGACCAGCCTGATGGAGGTGTGGAGGGGGCCGCGTAGGGGCATGATCCTGGGTAATGCAGAACACCCTCGTTGGGAGCCAGAAACTCACAGGATTGCGGGAGAATGGGTGTTGAAGTGAGCAGGAAAAGGGCGTAAGTTGAGTGGCTCAAAGACTACGATCAATTGGAGCGCTTCCTTATGATGGTCATCATGTGGAGACGGATGTCCAATTGCGGTGATAGGATCCAAAAGGGCGCAAGGTAGTCGATGTGTAAGAGCGTTTCGTACATGGCCCGAGCCCTTTAGGTTGCCTGGGAATTCGCCGAGGAGTCACCAAGACACGTACCTGCGCGAGTATACGGTGCATCGCGAGAGCATAGTGTTGAAGGGTGTAAAACGGGACTGTCCGTCCTCCACCGCGTGAAACTGACCAATAGATCCGGTTTAGCAAGTTTCCGGATTCCGAGGGTCATCCTGCCCGCTGGCTCTTCCCTATCGCCCTCTCGCTCGCTCGCCCTTTACTCGTGCCCTTTGGCTCTCACCTCCACCCTACTGGCTTCGACGTGGGGAATCCCCCGGTCGCCCGAAGACACCCTACCAGCCTGACCAGTTCGCTGGTCGTCAACCATCCTTCTCTCTCACTCTCGCACTGGACGACGGCCCTTCCCGCGTGTCCCTTGGGCGCCCTTGCCACTTTACCTCTCTCTCTCTCTCTCTTTCTTCGGCGGATGGCCAGCCGCATAAATAATCGCTAGGTCCGCGACTCATCTACCGGGAGTGATCCTGAAATCCGGTTTCTCGAATAACACAACGCGATGACCCGCAGTTACACGGGGGAGAACTTGGGAATAGCGGAACGTGGAGAGCCGTCAATGGAGGCTCGCCGAGCCCCGTGAGCCTCCGATTACGCGATCCTTGTTCTTCACCCTGCGTCGGAAGACGTCATCAGGATTTCCCGCTTTCAACCGGGCCCTATTCGGCACCTGAGCTTTCCCGAAGAACTTGCCAGCCCGGTGCAAGTGGCGATCCGCGTTGGTGAATCCTCCGCGAGTGGGGAAGGGTGGCCTGGCTGGGGTGAAGCACCTAGAAACCTCCAGTGTATGAACGCCTGTTGGAGTAGCCAGGGGATAACAGGTTTTTCGGGCTGACTCTCCTAGTTTGCTGATTGTCCAAATTGACAATGGCCTACGACGCACTTTGACCAGTGCGATGACCATTACAGGGCCTGATGGCTACTTCCTTTCTTCACGGCGCATCCCCCTTTCGACATCTGGACATCTGCAGGACTCCAGAAGTCCTTGGTGGCTGCTTGCTACACTGTGGGAACGAAAACCTGATCGGGGGTGAATCCACCAGGTTTGGACAGCGTGTCCGTTTTCCCAATGACCATTCGCACGCGTGCTTCAGGCAGCCTTCATCCCGGCGAAGTTTGCTTTTATCATCAAAGTATTCGGTCTTCGAAGCACCAGGCCGTTGGTCATTGGTTCGCTGGTTGGTCGCATCGGCTGATGGGCTATCGGGTTCGGCTACAATGCTGACGTGGCCCGTTTGCTCGTGCCGGCGAAACTATCCGGATTGGATTTCCAGCTTGCTGCAGACTCGAAGATAATGCAAATGTGCCTCCAACCACTGGGAACATCTCTGCAGGCTTTGGTCAATGTAACGTGGACGCGTAACGTACTTCGGACATTGTTGTACTGACGCATAATCGCGAACGTTGCAGAAACGCTTCCAAGCCACACGTGCCCGTTCGTGGGAAACCCGATTTACCGGACATACCGGACAAAACGGAACTTCCTAGGCTGCTTGGATGATGAAAGTGATCGCACGCGCCAAGAGACCGTTGTAGGGCCACCGTGTTTTGTGTATTCGCGAAATGGCTCAGTGCCGATGAAAGGATACGCGGAACCAGATCCTGATCACCTTCTCAGCTTGGAGGAACGGACAGGCTCATCCTGTCATTGGAGGACGTTGATCGCTAACTGGCTCGAATCGTCGACAAAAATGTTTTCGGCCGTTACGGAGTCAGCCCACGTTGCGTTCTCGTGAAAAAACCGGGTTGGATGAAGGTAACCGTTTTAATAACCGGACCGCGACAAAACTTGCTGATCTTGCCAAGGGCAGCCGGCGATTCAATTCGATAGTTCGGCCAGTTGGTAATGTTGCCTAAAACACCGTTAGTGCAACTGTCAAATGCTTTCGTTGTCCTTCTAGCTGAACTTTGGGCTCATGACTCTCGGGGAGAAGACGTAATTCGAGTCGACCGGTTGTCCACGCACAGCTATAACTTCATTATGATCGATCAATCATTCGAATCTTAACGAGCCCAATCAAATGTAAACCTCTCAGAATTGTTTTTTTTCTTTCGCATCGCTCGTTAAGAATCTCCCAAATCGTGGCATAAAAATACCGGCAAATCTCCGAATACCGGTTCTCATGCAGATTCGCGGCCAAGTTGGTCGCGGTTTGAACTTTTCGACCCTGGACGTGCGACGGTGCAAAAAATTCCTGCGAAACGAAGTGGATACGAAAACCCAACATCCGATGTTTTTGACCTTTGGAGCCCCGACAAATAAGCCACAAATTGAATTGGGGTTTCAAGTTCCAGGAGCAAGACACAATTTCCGTTCTCCAGTCGCGATCAGCGTCGAGACGAAGTTATCGAGCCCAACATTCCGTTTTCCTCGAACCCAAACGAGCCCTTCCGAAGTCTTCCTTCGGATCCCTAAAATGGAGCCTCAAGGTTCAGGGAAGGTAAGTTCTGTTCTCGGCGTCTTCATAGCCGTAGCTACCGATCCTCCAGTTCTCGTTTCTCCTCAATCTTTCTCGTGTCTCTTCGGGTCCAATCCGGCTGCGTGCGAGCGAAAAAAAAAACCTGCAGAATCTTTGGTGTAGGCTGGACACATTCTGGAGACCCCGGTGGTCCCGACGTGCGCGGCTCGTATAATGTTATTACACGCGTATACGTATGGTGCGCGGTTGAGTGTGTCTGTGTGCATAATGGCCCTTGAGGCTCCAGAGTCCCTTTCTCGTTGTAGCGCTGGACTGAAGGACGCGGCGGCTCCAGAAGAGACTTGGACCCCTTCTCGGTGAGGAACGAAATGCGCGAGAGAGTGAGTGAGAGAGAGAGAGAGAGAGAGAGAGAGAGAGGGTTGGAGAAGGCGAAAGAGGAGGATGGATGAGGAGGGCAAAGAGGTAGCCATCGGTAATTATTTATCGGTCGATCCCGAATGACCGTCACGTACGGCGAGAGGATGAAGGCCTGGAAAGAGAAGCCGCGACGATCGGGTATCGGCATTGGGGCCGAGGGGGATGGCGACGCGGGGCGCGAGGGTTCGGAGTATCGGAAGAGAGGCCCCGAGGACTCAGCGGCAAAAATACGCGCGTACGGATATAAGTTTCTCAAGATCGGTAGCCACGCAAGCTTGGCTGGAGCCATCCTCGGACAACCCACCACCACCAGCGTGGTTGGCAGAGCGCGCGCCATCTCCAAGCAATGTCCAACCGAGTGCATTTACTACGGATGGTATCGGATGTACATAGATATTTCTGGGCCCCCAAGACCCGTTCCGGAGTAGTACAGCGCGAGGAGAGATCTCATGCGTGTGGCTCCCGAAGAATTTAATCTTCTTATATGCTCCGTGCCACCGTTGGATATCACATGGGAGCGCATAGTTACATGCATTTCTCCTTGATGCATTGCCGGACGGGGAAAAAGTAGAGGGGAGAGAGCGGAGAGTTTCACGGGGAGATCGCCTCTGCTCTCCTCGACGTGTACCAAAAGGCATCACGGGCGCCGCTCTCCACTCCACGTATTACCGTCCAGCCGGATCACGAGATTCTCCTTTCTCCCGTACCAATAAAGGAACACCTGGTGAACATCCCCGAGGCGTAATTGCGGGAGCGCGTCGACATTGACGCCAACATTGACGGCGCACCTGTCATCACGAGAAATCTGCAAACCCAAAACAAACCCAAGCCGGAAGGCTGATACGACCGTTCGTCTGGCCGGACCCGCCGGTGGTCAACAGCAGTTCTCATAGCGGTATCGATTGAGCCTCGCAGATAAGACACGAACCGGAGAATGAATGATCAAGCGAGTGAGATAGAGAGATCAAGTTGGATAAAGGGACGCGAGCAGCGACGGTTAAATTCCAGGCTGCAAGAACACCATCAATGTCGACAACCGTGATGACCTTTCGTTTCGCGAGACGTCAACATGGAGGAGGACGTCTAGCAGGGTCAACCGATGTTGAGCGACGATGATGATCAAGTCGTCGATTGCTGGACGTACAGACCTGATGACAGCTGTGCAAGTTGCCAAGATGACACGATGCCTGGATGAAGGCACCTCGACGCCAAAGTGTCCAGTAAGAGCCCAATAGCAGAGACTTCACCGAAGTTGATCACTCGATGTGTCGGAACATTCCGCGAGCATCATGGGCCGCGTTGGTCTTGGATGAAATCGAAGCGGATGAAGAAGACGACAAGTGACTCGGGGGCTTCGGTAGGAAGGAAGGAGATGAACATGAGGTTGGAATGGTCTATCGTTTTATACGCCCGGAGGCTCTCGGGTGTAAAAGACGCACGTCCGAGGCAAGTATAGCAAGCTCGGAGAGTACATGTACCCGGTAATGTACGTTTTACGTGTATACGTTTATACCAAGAGACACATATACGTAGATAGCTTGGCTGTAATGAAAAGTCTTCAAGTTGGAAGTAAAGCTATATACGTGTGTTCGCGTCTGGGGCCCCTCGGGCCCCCGATCATCTCCAGGAGGCGGCGCCGTCTTACACACGGTGCCTACCTACCGTCCCATACTCGCTGTGGAGTCGGGGACCCATTGGCCACCGCGATGACCAATCATCATTTGACATTCTTTCGCGGCGCGTGAGCTCCGAGCGCGAGTTCGCCTCTCTATCTATCTGTCTCCCTCCGTGGGTCTCTTTCACTCCCGATACTGTCGCGGTTCACCTACCCGGGAGAATAAGCAGCCGGCAAACGACAACGACTGCATCGCGTGCCTCTTAACGAATCCACACGTACACGCATATACCATCATAGCAACGCTCCCCCCAACAGCATCCGAGCAGCCGAGATCATCGTCTAGCTAAGGCTAGGACTAGCCGGCAACTTCTTTTGCTTCAATGTTCTTTCGCTCCTGTACTTGGCCGCGCGCGTATTAGCAGGCCTTTTCCCCCTCGAGGACCCGTTGCCCCCTCCAGGTGGAGCAAACTTGCGCGTGGCAGTGCGTTAACTGATGCGAGACCGCGCGAAGCAGAAGAAGAAGAAGAAGACACCACGGCTACCGGGCGCAGAACGCTCTTTCTCAATCTCCACTTGCCCCGGGGCCTCAACAGAACTGCTTCGGAGCTTGGGTTGTCAACTTTCTTGCTCCGAGCTGGAGAACGTAAGATACCAGGCATATATTGCCTAGATATCGCTAGCTGGCTGTCCAACTTTGTGGAAAGATGCCCTCTTGTTGTCTATTTAACAATGGCCTGGAAAGATGCTGATCTCTGGAGTCATATAATGATGAAAAGACAGCATCTTTACACGGTGTATTATCTTTTATGGATGCAATATCTTCATGGGCTGTAGCATTTTCCCAAAATGCAGCAACTTCCCAGGAAGTGGCACCTTCCTAGGCTGCCGAATCTTTCTAGGCTGTAGCGTCCTTCCAGGATGCAGCATTTTCTCAGGATGCAGGATCTCTCCAGGCTCCAGCATCTCCTTAGGATGTAGCATCTCCCCACGAAGCAGCATTTTCCTAGGATGTAGCATCTCCCCAAGAAGCAGCATCTTCCCGGTATGCAGCATCTTCCCGGTATGCAGCATCTCCCCATGAAGCAGCATCTTTCCAGCATGCAGCATCTCCCCAGGATGTACTTTTCCAAGTTGCGCCATCTTTTCAGGCTGCAGCATCTTCCCCGAATGCAGTACACCTCAAGATGTAGCATCTCCCCAAGAAGCAGCATCTCCCCAAGAAGCAGCATCTTTCCAGTATGCAGCATCTCCCCAAGATGCAGCATCTTCCCGGTATGCAGCATCTTTCCAGTATGCAGCATCTCCCCAGGATGTAGTACCTTTCTAAGTTGCGCCATCTTTTCACGCTGCAGCATCTTCCCCGAATGCAGTGCACCTCATGATGATCGAAGATTGAAAAATCAGCGTTGCAATGATCATCATCAAGCGCTAGTTCATTCCGAAGACTCTGATCATTCTGCCAGACTCATCATCCTCCTGTATCTCATATTCTCACAGACAGAAGAGTTGTAGACCTTTCTAATCAGTCAGTAACCCAATCAAGTGTCTCGCCAGCCAATATGGATTGCCTGGCGATTCACTTGATTGGAAGCCTCAACCCCAACACCCCGTTAACTAGTGATTGATAAATGACATCAGTTCAAATGCCAGTGATCTGCCTCTTCCTCCTCGGTAGCCTTGGACAGTCGATCAAACGAGACTAAGGGACACCTCTGCGGTGAGTTGGCAACCTCTTGGACCAGGGGGGTTAATCAAAGAGAGAGAGAGAGAGAGAGAGAGAGAGAGAGAGAGAGAGAGAGAGCGAGCCAGATGAAGCGAGAGAAACGTTGCAAGGGACCAATGAGTGTGTTCGTGTCGGATCCGAGTGGACGGAACTTGAGGGGAGAGATTCCAGGGGAAAAGAGATGATTCTGCGTCTGATGTGAGTATGCGGCAGATAAGTCCCTCCGGGTCGAGATAACGCTCGTCACAGGCGTCATGGCAGCATCTCCTCTAATTGTCCAGGCACGTGACCAACTGAATCCAAGGCTCTCCACCCTTCTTCATCTTCGTCGCCGGGTCTATCGCCGTTTGCGCAGTGCCGACTTTTTCTCGCAGTTGAAATTAAATACCGACGGTGGATTACGGCGCGATGCCGGAAGTGGAAAACGCCACGGTAGTTGCGTTAATTCGAGTCCGCGAGTTGGTGCGTGAGTGCGTTTGCGATCGGAGCAAAGGGGCGGCAGGGGGATGGGTTGGGTTGTAATATATGTATATACTTGTCATTGTCCGTCGTTATCATTCCGTGCATGCCGCCACCTCGTCGTCTCGTTACGCAAGGTATCTTCGAGACGGGGAGAGTCGCGAACCGCGACGACGACGACGACGACGACCGAACGACGAAGCAACGCTCCACCAAGGTAATTGCTTCTCGCGAATGAAGCAACGTGGTATTATCAACGTTCGATGTATGCCCACGTGTGTGTGTGTGTGTGTGTATACTCGGATATGATACCACTTACTGGAACTGCACTATCACTCGGACGTTTTCTAACGCTTCACCAGGCACACGTGTGTCTTTCTGGTCTCCCAACTGCCAGACTGTTCATTTCGCGTCACCCTGTGACCGGTCTTCGAGTAACTGTGGGCACGTTGTTTTTTTCCCCCCCAAACTCGTATCCATATGTAACGGAGAGCGTGACGAGCCAGCGAACTGTTATGCAACGTTGCTGAGGACAGAAATCTCGGCAGACCTTTTGGGTTTGGTGGTTGATGTAGATGTCAAGTTGTTTGGGGCTTATTCGCATGTGGATAAGTCAAGCTGTTTGGGTTGTTTTGGGTGACGATGGAATTCAACTTGTTTCGGTCTGTTTGAATGATAGTAAGACAATCTGTTTGGGTTTATTTGGATGATGATCGAAACCAGCTTGTTTAGCTTTCCCTTGTTCGAATGACGATAGCAAACAAGACGCTTGGGTCTGCTCGGATGACGACGGAAATACAGGCTGACACGATTAGGCTTGTTGGATGATAAACAACATCGTCAGAATTGGCTGGATAATGACGAAAAACAACTTGGTGAAGTTTGTTCGGATGATAGCAAGGCAACCTGCTCCGGTGAGCTCGTCTTTGTCTAAATGACGATACGAACCAACTTGTTCGGGTCTGTTTAGACAATGACAAGCCAATCTGCTCAGGCTAGCTGATCCATATTGGAATCACGATACAAACCAACTTGTTTGGGTCTATTTCAACGATGCCGGAGATCTTGGCATCGACATGTCCTCTTATCATTCTGTTCAGCTGCTGATCTATATAACCCCAAATAAATTCGGCCAACATTAAGGGTCCATCAACCAAGACTGGCATAGACCTGCATGACGTACTTCTCGACTGGACCAGCCTCACCCGTTATCAGTCTTTCTTTTCGGCAATACTGACTCGGATCCGAATCCGGATCGTCTTATACTTCAGGTATCATGGCACGGTGATTTTCCAGCGGGGCGCCGACTCCCGAGCGCTCGAGTTTAACAACCGATTAGACGTTGATCGTCTCGGGCGGTGTTTCTCCGGTGGTCATGCGTGCGGGTTGATAGTCCGCCCTGGAAGACGTGTATACGCGTTCTCCCTCCTGCTGTGCCGGAGACTTCTCTTCCCCCCTCTTCACGCGCAAAAGGGCCCGAATCTTGACAAGCCACCGTACTCGAGTAGGCCCTTTCGTATGTAAGAATTCGATCCGGATAATGAGGAGCGCAACGACACGCGGAGAAATCAGTGGCAGGGCCCAATGGGGGGCGGGGGGGGGGGGGGGGCAACTCCGTCGCCCCGCTGGGAGCTCCCTCGCGTCGGAAAACCGTCCGGCGACTCTGGCGCGGGTTATTCGAGAATACAGCTCGACGAGTAAACATCTCATCGAGACACTCGGACCAGTTCGACCTTCCCCCCTGCGGCCACTTTCTTACGAGCCTGAAGAACCAAAAAAAAAAACTACATCCTCGAAACCGCTCGACTTTGGATTCCCGCAAAAAATCCCTGCGTGATTTGCCACTGGGCAATCGTTAGCCCGAGCGAAAAAAAACGAGCACCCCCGTCAGGCGGCACTTCGTAGCTTCGAGCCACGTACCTCCGATCGCCGTCCGTCCCGCTAAACGTCACGTTCTTCCAATATTTGGCGGCCCTCTGGAGAACCAACATTTTTCCTCGCTCGCCATGAGAACGAAAAAAAAAAAAAAAACGTAGAAAAACCGTGTTGTCACGTGCATGTAAGCCGGACATTTTTCTCCCTACTATGGTCGTCTAAAGCTGTGCTGTGGCTAAGATCGTCGTCGCTACCAGCGCCGCCTGGTGGGACGCTTTGGTATTCGACGAATCTCCCGCGCTCGCGCATGTGCAGTCACGCGGCTACGTACATACGCACACATATATATATACCGCAAAACGATGCAGGCTCGCGACCACA
>CAXFZQ010000215.1:0-13568 GCA_964007375.1 Ophion obscuratus | reverse complement strand
GACCCGGCCACCATCGGTACGAACCCCCGCGTCGAGCGGTCGATAAAGAGTAACCTATTGACCCAGTGGGCCGGAGCGCAAGCGCGCTGCCGCGACTACTTTCTCTCCGTCTTTCTCTCAACGCGCTCGTTACGGGACGGAGGGGTCGGCGGCCACCCCGTGACGTCACGCGTGCGGGAACCACCCCACGAGCCCCGGCCGAGATACGGCCGCGCGAGCTCCCAATCTTCGAGCTCAAACGTACACACATACAAGAAGAAGAAAAGTTATATATATATATATATATATATATATATATATATATATACGAGTATCCTGCATCCGAGTTCTTCGGATAAGCTAGATAGGCGGGTGCAAAACGTATTTTACTTGCAGCCCCACCTCTACTGCTCTGTTTCGAGTCAATTATATTCTCACGTGCCCGCGCGCTTGCCTTATCCGTGCGAATAATCAATGTCGTGCCCGCAAGCCACTCTTCCTCTTTCTCTCTCTTTCGCTGTGTCTCACGGACTCGCTAATCCATTTAAGCTCGCACGTGTCTCAAGGTTTCCTAGGATGGTACATTTTCGTATACATACGTATACGTGTGTGTTTATTGAAAATGGGTACATACGTACGTACGTTTGTTGCTCAATCAAGCCTCGATGATGCAACGGACCTGGATGATTCTTTTGCATGCGGGTAGGTTACGACCCGGAGAAACACATTTAAAGCGCTTTGCATTCCGTTCGATCTGGATGCTTGTGTGGGACGCGATGAAATCGATGATGTATGTGTGTTTATGTATGTATATAAATATACGAGGAATGCACGTATTGATGTAGGTATAGGTATGTGCAAGTATACACTGAGAGAAATGTATGGGTGCTTAAGGGGCTACACCAGAGTGAACGGTGAAAATGTGGCTGATTTTCGGGATTTTTTTTGGAAGAAAAGTACTCGATTATATGTTTCGGAAAATTAAGAATATATTTGGCTACATTTGACCTATATTACATAAATTTTTTCATAGAAAAATTTTAAGATCCACGCGACTTATGCGCTGCCTTCGGAGGCGCTTAAAAAAAATCCTCCACCCCCAACATGATTCCGGCCGATTGAGTAGCTGAAATCGAAAAATGTCTTTAAACTGGAAGGTATTTCCTGTACAATGACGTAGGATTTTCGAAAAAATATCAAAATCTAACGAAATGGCGTAGTTATGAAAAAAAGTCTGTTTTCTTGCCTATAGTAGGTTATAGTAGGTTTTCATAACATGGATGTTTCCTGATATTATAAAAAATGCACTTGCCAAAGATTCTAATAGTGAACTGAAATATATGTACATTGTTTAAAATGTTGCCTGTGATTGGCGACGATGTTTTTAGAGATTTGTACCATATTTATTACAAGATACGACCTGCTATATGCGTGTTTGGTGTGTTGTTCGAGGCGTGAAACGCTTTTTTGAATCTGGCCATGACGCAGATGGCGGTAACGTAACTGATCCGTATACCTTTTCAGGCTCTGATCCGGTTGCCGTACCTATGCCTGAAATAAAAGAAAAATCAAAAAATTACGAATTAAAAATTCTGGTAGTATTTTTCACTTCCATGTGCATTATTTACGATCCTGTCCATACGATAATTGCAATAAAACGTATCCTGCCTCGTTGAAGTTTTTTACCTCCTCTCGGAATTAAAACGTATCCTGGCTCGTTGGAGTTTTTTACCTCCTCTCGGAATCAATCAGGCCTTCTTATTCCAGAGCTGAGCGCGCTACGTATTTAGCCATTCCAACACTTGTGTAAACCTTCTTTTTTTTCTTTGCATATTTTCATCACTCTAATTCTATTCTAAAGAATGTCAATAACTCTCAAGAATGGCAATAGTTCCAAGGAATGTCAATAATTGTGTATTCATGGGGTTGAAAATTGCATCGCTGCAATGCAACAACCCGTGCAGAAATTTTGGCAGGGATACAGCTGGATTCTGACTTGTATCCCGGGCTCCCAGTCGGGATCTAGTCCGATATCGGATCAGATTCGAAGACTAAATGTAAGATCCGTAAACTGGATTCCATTAGGGATCCAGAACCGGATCCTTTAATGATTCTAAATAGATTCCCCATGGAATCATTGAGGAATCTGGGAAGGATCACGGGTGAATACAGGCTGAAATAAAATGTCAAAAATGGAATTATGACATGTTAAATTTATTATAAAAAAAATAACATTTATAAAGTTTTGGTGCATTAAACTAACAGTAAAAAAAAATTTGTCCAAAAATTCAAATGGCAGATCGCGCTCATCGCGAGATTTTGATGTGAATTAAAAAAAAAATCACATCAAAATCTGTGAATGCAAATGTATTGACAAGAAATTATAAATACAAAAAAAATCACAAAAGTTGTGAATTTTTTCGTATTTAAGACAAATTAGTTGTGAATTTTTTCGTAATTAAGACCAATTAAAATCAAATTCAAAATTATTAGATTAAAATTTGCGCCAAAAGTGAGTTCGTGCGTATTTTGAGAGAAAACATTGCCTCGAGGCAAAGAAATTTTTGCACATAACTTTTTGTGCGAACATTTCTTTGCCTCAACACAATGTTTTCTCTCAAAATACGTTTACACTTGTGGTGTAAATTTTAATATAACTGTCGTGAATTCGATTTTTATTTTCTTCAACTTGAGGAAATTCACAACTCATTTTGTGATTTTTTTCATATTTATAATGTAACATTTGAAACTCACAACTTTTTTTGCAAAAATTCCTTTCCCTCGACGAAATGTTTTCTCTCGAAATACGTAAGAACTCACGGTTGGTGTAAATTTTAATCTAATCATTGTGAATTTGATTTTAATTTGTCTTAAATACATGTTTATACCCACCGACATGTCGGTGGGTATAAACAGAGACTTATTCCCCAAAACCGGTATCCCGGTTAGAATCCAACTTGCATCAGTATCGGAATATGTACGACGACGATGGCATAATTTTGAACATTTTGTCATCACGTGTATTTTCGGTATTACTATGTAATTCCTATCTATAGATAGGAATTTTATAGATAGGAATCTATAGACAGAAATTTCTATCTATAGATAGGAATTTCATAGTAATACAGAAAATACACGTGGCGCCAAAATTTTCAAAATGATGCCATCGTCGTCGTACATATGCCGATACTGATGCAAGTTGGATTCTAACCGGGATACCGGTTTTGGGGAATCCATGACAAATCCTGATCGGGATTTGATCGGACATAGGGTATCCCGGTCAAAATTTCTGCATGGGAATAATTATTTTTTTACTGGATTTTTTCTGCCTATTTAGACTGTGAAAATAAATCATGCGTTTTTACATATTCTCATTAGAGTGATACGACCGGAATTTGCAAAAAAAGGCTTCTGATGATGATTGTGTAAAAAAAAATTAAGTTGCGTCAATAAAATTTAATTTCATTCATTTGATTGATTACCTGTTGATGATGATCAAAATAAACGAATGGAAAAAAGGGAAGAAAAAAGCGTTGCATTCCCACGATGCAAACGTCAAATTTGTTTTCATTCGTTTTTTGTATCTTGATTTGATGATGACGGCGTCCGCATGGACACTATATTGCTTTTATTAGAATCTTGCCGAAATTATGCACGCAGAAACTCAGTTTTTTACTTTGATGGCCCCGAATAAGATACTTCGAAGTGCATGGCGGATCGGCACCGCATGCCTACCGGATTAGCCACCCTCGGAGCACGGATGGGAAAAGGAAAATCCATCAGGCCTTGGACAGGTAACCTTAAGGCGTTATACGCAGTTGCAAGACCAAAAAAGTCGTTTTTTCACGATTTTTTTTCTGGAAAAGGATTTCATTTGGGCAAAACGAAAAGTATTGGGCAGTGTAGTGGCATCTTTTAGCTTTAGATTGGCATTTTTTATTTTAAAAAATATTCATTAACATTGCTCCTGTAGGAAGTCTCCTGGAGGTCCCCGAAAAAAAGTGTCCGGTGGTGAGCAAAGTATCTCCGGTTTGGATTATTTAAAATGAAAAAACCAAAAAGATTATTTTAGGGGATAGATGAATTCAGGTATTGGTCGAAGGAATAGTCGAAATTTTAATTTTTGACAAAATGGTGGCTCCGGAAAGAAACAATTTCGATTTCCGACCAAATTTTTTTCGTTGAGTCGTTGAAAAAAAATAGAAATAATGATCGGAAATCTTATTCCTTCGATCAATACCCGAAGAATATATCTGACAAGGTTGTGTTAAAATTGCAGACCGATCGGTTGAGCCGTTTTTGAGAAATCGTGGTCACCGTCTTTGAAATCACCGTTTTGAGAAAAACGCGTTTGAAGTTTCTTGGACGCTCGGAGACGCGCGCCGAGCGTCCTTACAAATATGTGTGTATTTCCGAGAATATTCGCTTGAACGATTTGAAATTTTGCAGGGAATATACTCACGTATTTGTACATTCCGAAAATGCAACAAAAAAAAATCGATTTTTTGAAATATCTAACTGCGTATAACCCCTTAAGGCCTCATATACGCGAAAAATTTAAAAAATTATAATTTTTTTATTATTTTTGATTCCATTGGCCCGAACGGTTAGGAATACTTTAAGCTTTACAGAATTGAATAATAAGGTAAAAAAACTCAAATAAGGTAAGATTGCATTTATAATAGATACCGCGCGGCGCGCCCGACCGCCAACTTCAAAGCCGTTTTTCCACGATTCACTTTTTTGAACCTTGTGAAAGCTCTACCTCTTGAACAAAGGTTCAGATCGCTTTGAAATTTTTACAACATATTCTTAGTATCATCACGTATCGTGTGAACCACAGAAACAAAAGTTTAATAACACGAATAAATATAAAAAATAAAATACCGACAGGAAATTGAGTAAACAAATTTTAAGTTTCGAATTTTTATTATAATAATTTTTTTTTAAATAATATTGTTAGTTCACACTGATACATTCATTATGCAATTATAAATATGTTCATTTTTTTTCAGACACCCACATCGATGCCGAGAACTTTCACCACCAACGCGCGCGCAAAAAAAATACATTGCTTTACGAAGGTGGGGTGAAAAGTTTCTGACCTGACCAAGAGATGGTGCCACTAGGTCTAGTTTTGGAGCGGCGTCCTACAGTACCATTCCTACCGAGCTTGTATGTACAGTTTCAGCCCAATCGCTACGTTAATTTGCGTTTGAGAGCACATTGCGCGAGACGCTTCCGTTGTTTTCGTAAAATCGGAAAAAATGGAAACATTGGAAAAACGTGCTGTCATCAAATACTTCCATTTGAAAAGTTTTACACAAAAACAAATAAAAGATGAGATGGTTTCAGCACTAGGAGACTCCTCCCCATCATATTCAACTATTAAGCAGTGGGTTTCTGAATTTAAAATGGGTCGTGTGAGCACCTCTGACGAGCCTCGCTCAGGACGGCCCGTTGGAGTCACAACTTCAGAGATGATTGAAAAAATCCGTAAAATAGTGTTGGAAGACCGCAGGTTGAAAGTGCATGAGATAGCTGAGACCTGTAGGATGTCAGCTGAACGTGTGCGAAATATTTTGCACAACCATTTGAACATGAAAAAGCTGTGTGCAAGGTGGGTGCCGCGCTTGCTAACGCTCGACCAAAAACTGCTTCGAAAAACCATTTCTACCGACAATTTGGCGCTGTATAGGCGTAATCCAAACGAATTTTTGCGTCGATTCATAACTGTTGATGAGACATGGGTCCACCACTACACTCCTGAAGATAAAGAACAGTCAAAACAGTGGGTTGGAAAAGGGGAACCAACCCCAAAGAAGGCAAAAACAATTTTATTGGCAAACAAGGTTATGGCTACTGTTTTTTGGGATGCGAGAGGAATTATATACATTGATTACCTTGAAAAGGGTGAGACTATCACTGGTCAATAATACGCAGAGTTATTGCAACGTTTGAAGCATGAGGTGCAAATTAAACGACCGCATTCGGCGAAGAAAAAAGTTTTGTTTCATCACGATAACGCACCAGCCGCATTCGTCGATTGTTGCCATGTCCAAAATCCACGAATTGAAGTTTGAATTGATGCCGCATCCTCCCTACTCTCCAGACTTAGCCCCCAGCGAGTATTACCTGTTTCCTAACCTCAAAAAATGGTTTGGCGGAAAAAGATTTAAGAGCAACGAAGAAGTTATCGAAGCTGTAAATCAGTATTTTGAGGAGCTTGACGAATCTACGTTTAAAACTGGTATAACTAAATTAGAACACCGTTATGAGAAATGTATCAGTGTTGATGGAGATTATGTTGAAAAATAAAGCAAAAAAAAATTTTTAAACATCGTTTTTCTTGGTCAGGCCGGAAACTTTTCACCCCACCCTCGTATTATATTTCCGCCATTTGTTAATATTTCTGATTTTTATTACATATACTTAATCATGTGCATAAATGATCAGCAAAAAAAGTGTTGTCAATATACGCGTCATTTTTTTTTAACCGCGTGTAGAAAAGTCTCTTCGAAAATCGGAGAAATCGCGTATATAAGGCCTTAACAGAGCCATGTGAGGGACGCGTTGCGGGTCGTCTGATGTGGGCCTGATTAATGCTGCCTTCGTAAACCTATCGGTATCTGGGTATTACTGATCCGGCAAACATACGGCGCCCATCAGGCACGGACTTCGGAGCCCTAACAAGGTCCTCCCAAAATTACCTGATTTAGGATTTAGAAACCTGATCAGTTTGTCTTTATTACATCCGTTCTCCGGATTCACCGATCCAGTAAATATCCAGCACACATCAGGCGGGCGCTTCTACGGAAATCCGGACCGTATTTTCAAACTGGCCTGATCAGTGATCCAGCTGCGGGAACAACATTTCCAGTTAGGGTGCTAAATCCAAGTTTGCCTAAACATCGGGGTGTAGGGTATCATTAGAGGATGAAGGCAGATCGGGGTGGATTAATGCCAAACTACAACAAGTGGGGTGAAATTTTGATAAATCAGTTTTAATTCGATAATTCTTCAGGAAGAATTAATACAATTTTTGTTCAAATGGGAACGTTGTAGCCCTTGAAAAGACGCGTCGATCGAGTATTTGATCATCCCGCTCCGATAATATCTTCACGGCCAAAAAAATGGTTGAAATATCAACAAAAACATTTTTTATCGAATAACTCAAAAACAATCGTTTTTTCGAGGATGGTTTAAATCGTACGAAACGTGGAGAGTACATTTTCTCTATATTTTCGTTTCTATGGACCTACCCTTTGAATTTTGGTATTTCCAATCCCTCTCTGGGGTTGAAAATTAAGAATGAAATTCTGGGGAAAACTATTGACCAAAGGCTACGAGATTTCGCCGCTGAGGAAATATTTGTAGCTTGAACCACAAGCTACAAATAATTCTACGGCGGCGAATTCGTGCGGTCAATAGTTTTCCCAGAATTTCATTTTTCATCTTCAACCCCCGAGAGGATTTGGAAAAATAAAAATTCAAGGGTGGTACATAGAAACGAAAATATAGAGAAAAATGTACTCTAGATTTCGTAGATTTAAACCATACTCGAAAAACCGATTGTTTTTGAGTTATTCAATAAACAATTATTTTTCGTATTTCAACAATTTTCGGGGATGAAGATATTATCGGAGAGTGATGATCAAATACTCGGTCGACGCGTCTTTTTAAGGGCTACGATGTTCCCATTTGAACAAAAAGTGTACGAATTTTGCCTCAAGAGAATTTGAATTAAAACTGATTTTTCGTAATTTCACCCTACTTTTTTACCTCCAAAATGAACTTCCACGACTTTGACGCTGTGGACAAAACTTAAGCCCGGATCTTTCTGAACATTTTGTCTGACGGCGCCGACCTCGTAGGGGGTGTAGTTCTGCATCAATCCACTGCCATCCCCCTTCATCCCCTAAAAAGAAAGCCTGCACCCGGATTTTTAGGCAAACTTGGATTTGGCACCCGCGGCATCTACAGAATCACTTGTCAAAAAACTAGGCTTCTTCTAATTTTTTCCGATTACGGGGTTTTTCAGCGACGGAATATTGTATTGTGACCCCCTGTAATGAATTATTTCGAAGAAAACATTAATATCTTTAAGGCGTTACCCCCACTTGTAGCGCAAAAAAGGCCTTTTTCATGCATTTTTTTAAAGAAAACTACAAAACTTTTTTAATCGATCAATATACCATCTTAAAGAACACATCTTGAAGAACTTTCAGTAATTTTTTTTATTGAAAAATATTACATTGTTTAGTGGCAAATGGCCGTCAATGAAATAATGTTTTTATATACACGGTTTGTGGTGACCAACATTGCGGCGAAGAGGATCATCTGGAAAAAAATGCGGATAGATTTAGTCAAATATAAGTATAAACTAGTATTTAATCGAAGGATTTTAAAAAATATTCATTTTTCACAAAATGGCTGACAGCCAAAGTTAATGGTTCGATTTTAACGAAAAAAAACGGCCGTTTTTTGGCTATAAAACGGCCATTTTTTTTTTCGAAAAAAAAAAAACATCGAACCATTAAAGACTACATTTTTATTTATTAAATAAGCCTGCAAAATTTCAAGAAGATCGGTTCATTAGTGTTCGAGTAATCTTGGTCACCGACTTCAGAAATGCCATTTTGAGAAAAACGGGTTTAAAGTTTCAATTAGCCGGTCGTTTACACAACGGATTCTTCTCTTTCAACGCTCATATCTCAGTCAATTTTGTTCGGATCGACTTGAAATTTTCAGGACATATTCTCAGATACTTATACTTCAAAAAAATGCAATAAAAAAAATCGATTTTTTCAAAATCGCAAGTGGCGGTAACCCCTTAAGGTAATCCCATCGCCAGGCTTCAATCCATAGGACTTTCATATTTTTTCTGAGGTTTACTAAATATATTAATGATCGTTTCTGTAAAATTTCAGGGTCGGTTATCCATCTAATTACAGAGAAAAAAAATATTGAAATTGCGTATTTGTGTGAAGGAATTCCGAGACGATATGCAAAAACCCAATTTCCGGTCGCTACAAAAATGTATACAATAGTGGGAATCCGTCAGATTCTCAAAAATAATCAGATTTACAGACTTAACACTCGTAGTAATCCAATGCTCTTAGAAAAAGTTACGCTTATTGACCTTATTTTTATGTTATATCAAGTTTAATATGAAATTTCGGTATTGGATTTATTACCACTTGCTATGATAAAGAGACGTGACAGCAGGGCAACAGCTGACTGTAGTCCTAACCTCATCTCACTCATTCGAATTTCCACACATATTTCATTTTTAACCGACATATTTCGCCGGCACAAATTTTCCATGCTTTTTACCAATCGTTGCCCGAATACAGCGGTTTATATTTCTCGCACATGACATTGTTTTGACAGATCGACGTTGAAAAGCGTGGAGGTTAAACTCACCTGGTTGAGTAAAAAGACACGGAGATAGAACCAATGTTGCCAAATATCAAACCTAGAAATACTGCGCGAATCGTTGAAATAACTATTTTTTCATTTTTCTAATTAAATGTGAACATTCATTCGACAGTTTACACATGGAAAATTTTAGTTATTACAAATTTGTGCACATGTTAAAAATATGAATTTTATAAGTCTCAAGTATGACTAGTGTGAAACGATAGGATCACTTTAAGCTCATTATGATTGCGGTGTCAATAAACTATAACGAATTTTACTATCCCCTCTTTTTGCCGTGGGCGTTTATCGTAAATACCATGGACATTCCTCTCAGTGTATATTTACACTAGTCGAATTAATTCTGGACACTTTTCAAATTCTTTTAAACTTCGCATTTATTGATCATTTTTATGTTAAATTGCTTCTAATTTATATTCTTACCAAAGTAGGCTTCTTAAAGTTTCTACTTTTTTGGGCCAAAAAATGTTTCACCTTGCACCAATTTTTTATGCGAAAAATATTAAATATAGAATGTTGAAATTTGGTATGTTTACCAAGCGATCTTTATTGAACATGATAATATTTTTTAACGTTTGACAAAACATGGTGCCGGAAGTGGAAGGAGCCAATGTCCTGTCGCCGAGGATTGTCACTATCAACGCGTGCGTGAAGAAAAACCATTTACTTACCGTCCAAAAACGCCGTTATTTTTTATTATTTCCGTATTTTTTTTTTTTGGTAGGCAATTAAGAGATGGAATAAATTTTGTATAAAAAATATATATATTGTATAAAAATTAGCAATATATGCGTCACGTTCATTTTTACGTCTTCTGTAAATGGACCTACGGAAATCCACGATATCGCACATATAAGGCCTTACAGGGTGATTCAGAACGATGAGGGTTCCATTGGTAAGCATACAGCATGTGTCATTGCGGGCAAGACGTTTTTTTCTGGTTCTTAAGGTCGTACTGTTGTCTACAGCGATCTTTTGGAGGTGATCATTAAAATGGAATGACTGAAAAATAACAAAAAAAAAATAAATACACATGTTTATTGATCCGCAAAGAATATGTACAGATAAAAAAATATCATGTACTTTTAATAATATATAAAATAAGATAAAATTGAAAAATAAGATGAAACGTCCCCAATTGGCGACCAGTATTATGGATGTTGTGTGAAATTGGAAAAAAAACCAAACCTATTCTTAATCTGTATAAGTGTTGTGATGTTCGGTACCAAATTCAACAAAAATAAATCGCTATAACTACATACTAAGCTTTGATTATCAATTTAACGTATTTTTGTTATTGAATTATCGTATGTCGTATCTACTGAAGGTGCATACCGAATTTGAGCTCAATCCGCCAATTGGTTATCGATATATCGTGGTTAAAAGGGTTAGGCTACCGTACAAATGACGAACACTTCTTCGTCACTTGAGGGAATTTAAATTAACGAGAACGGTCAAAAATATGGTACAGGACTCGTAGATTGAAAATGAACTTATTATAACACCGATGGAACTGCTAGTAAAACCGTGAACGCGTTTTTCTCATAACGATGTTTTACCGAAACGGTGTACACGATTTCTCAACATCTAACGAACGGATTGATCTGAAATTTGTTACTCTCATTCAGTGTAATAGTAGTTTAGTCTTGACAGACTTTGTTCTTTTCAACATTTTTTTCACTAGTTATTAACAATAATGAAGTAATTTTCGTCGAGAAATCGAGAAAAAAAATTCTCAATTATTTTTTTGATGATTCAAACACGACAACCAAAAAAAGCTCGGTCAAGTCTTAGCCAATTGGATCTATTTGATGAAAAAATTCGTTTATTTTGTTTTAGATCAACCGGATGGCCAATATCAAGTACACCGTTTCGCCCCTCACGTTCAAAGGTCCTGCACGAGTTTGTTTGTAACTTCTTTAATTATTAATATTGTTTCATGAAATTTGTCACCCAACTATGTTAATGTACATACAAATAATTGTACAAACGATTTTTCAATCGTATATACGAGGGTGGGGTAAAAAGTTTCCGGCCTGACCAAGAAAAACGATGTTTTAAAATTTTTTTTTGCTTTATTTTTCAACATAATCTCCATCAACACTGATACATTTCTCATAACGGTGTTCTAATTTAGTTATACCAGTTTTAAACGTAGATTCGTCAAGCTCCTCAAAATACTGATTTACAGCTTCGATAACTTCTTCGTTGCTCTTAAATCTTTTTCCGCCAAGCCATTTTTTGAGGTTAGGAAACAGGTAACAGTCGCTGGGGGCTGAGTCTGGAGAGTAGGGAAGATGCGGCATCAATTCAAACTTCAATTCGTGGATTTTGGACATGGCAACAATCGACGAATGCGCTGGTGCGTTATCGTGATGAAACAAAACTTTTTTCTTCGCCAAATGAGGTCGTTTAATTTGCACCTCTTGCTTCAAACGTTGCAATAACTCTGCGTAGTATTGACCACTGATAGTCTTACCCTTTTCAAGGTAATCAATGTATATAATTCCTCTCGCATCCCAAAAAACAGTAGCCATAACTTTGTTTGCCGATAAAATTGTTTTTGCCTTCTTTGGGGTTGGTTCCCCTTTTCCATCCCACTGTTTTGACTGTTCTTTATTTTCAGGAGTGTAGTGGTGGACCCATGTCTCATCAACAGTTATGAATCGACGCAAAAATTCGTTTGGATTACGCCTATACAGCGCCAAATTGTCGGTAGAAATGGTTTTTCGAAGCAGTTTTTGGTCGAGCGTTAGCAAACGCGGCACCCACCTTGCACACAGCTTTTCCATGTTCAAATGGTTGTGCAAAATATTTCGCACACGTTCAGCTGACATCCTACAGGTCTCAGCTATCTCATGCACTTTCAACCTGCGGTCATCCAACACTATTTTATGGATTTTTTCAATCATCTCTGAAGTTGTGACTTCAACGGGCCGTCCTGAGCGAGGCTCGTCAGAGGTGCTCACACGACCCATTTTAAATTCAGAAACCCACTGCTTAATAGTTTAATATGATGGGGAGGAGTCTCCTAGTGCTGAATCCATCTCTTCTTTTATTTGTTTTGGTGTAGAACCTTTCAAATGGAAGTATTTGATGACAGCACTTTTTTCCAATTTTTCCATTTTTACGAAAACAACGGAAGCGTCTCGCGCAATGTGCTCTCAAACGCAAACTAATGTAGCGATTGGGCTGACACTGTACATACAAGCTCGGTAGGAATGGTACTGTAGAACGCCGCTCCAAAACTAGACCTAGTGGCACCATCTCTTGGTCAGGCTGGAAACTTTTCACCCCACCCTCGTATACCATAAAAATGAATGTTTCCAAATAGCCCTCATTTTTGGGTCGTCACAGTAGCCTAATCCCTTAAAGTTGCTGCCTCTCGACGCGCTCCCCGAGCGTGTACTCCTCATAATTTCTATAACTCGGCTAACTCCATGCCGAATGTTTCACGTATTCAGACAGTTCTGTAGAGGTCTGTAGAGTTCAACAAAATAAATTAAAAACCACTATTTTCCAATTTCTTGATTTCTACTACCTTGAATGTCGCGAGACGCAAATTGGTCGAGATATTCGCGTTTAAACTCCAAGTAGTAAGCAACGGCACGGTAGTCGCTCACGCGCAGTACGTGTAAGCCGGATCGAGCGCGAGTTCGAATCCACCTTCAAACAAGTGCGTTTTTTTCGTCCTTCTATTTCGCTAAAAAAAAACTCACGGACACTCTCTTTGCGAATCGATAATGCAATAATTATCGTTTATTATCTGATACTCGAGGGGGGGGGGGAAAAAATTGCAATAAAAAAAGGGTTTTTCCTGCAGTGACGCATCCCACAAGCTCACCAAAGCAATCACAATAGTTGTCAATCACCCTGTATGCGTACAACTTGCCGAAATCGGAGGATGAAAGTCCTCAGGGGGTACGATTCGGTCAAGCCCATCCTACGAGCGGTCATGTGCTCCTACTCGGGCTAGTGTCGCTCGTACGGCCTGCCGCTGGCAATGATGCACGCGGGCAACCTCAATTTTTATTATCGGGCCAACTAGCGCAGTCGGAGGCTGCAAGAGTAGAGCCCCGAGCGCGATGACAACGACGCGTTCATGACTGCGTTACGGAATACCCTATCGGAGCGTCGCTCTCCTCGCG
>CAXFZQ010000214.1:0-16715 GCA_964007375.1 Ophion obscuratus | reverse complement strand
GAGAGAGAGAGAGAGAGAGAGAGAGAGAGCGAGAGAGAGAGAGGGGGGGGAGGAGGGTGGAGGGAGGAGGGAGGGAGGGAGAGAGAGAGAGAGAGAGAGAGAGAGAGAAGAGGAGAGAGAGAGAGAGAGAGAGAGAGAGAAGAGAGAGAGAGAGAGAGAGAGGAGAGAGGGGGGGAGGGAGGAGGGAGGGAGGAGGAGAGAGAGAGAGAGAGAGGAGAGACGAGAGGAGAGAGAGAGAGAGAGAGAGAGAGAGAGAGAGAGAGAGAGAGAGAGAGAGAGAGAGAGAGAGAGAGAGAGAGAGAGAAGAGAGAGAGAGAGAGAGAGATGAAGAGAGCGGAGAGAGAGAGAGAGGAGAGAGAGAGAGAGAGAGAGGAGTGCTCAAGTGGAGGACACGCGACGCTCATCCCGAGTCTCTTGCACTCTGTCGTCATAAATTCACTTGCCAAGAGAGAAAGAGAGAAAGGAGAGCGATGCGTCTTAGTGCATTACATTTTATAAACGCTTGCACTCTCTCTTGCACTGGTTTTACTTCCTTCCTTTAGTCTCTCCCTCTCTCTTTCTCTCTTGTTGTTTACTCTTGCCTCTCCTGCTCACTGCAAACTCGCGGCGCATATCCGTTTCGCGTAACACACACATGGATCGCTTGCGTACATGTATCTCATTCTCCCATCAATTACCTTCTAATTAGAAAGATTCCGTGCGTTATTTCCGTTGGTGTGTACATACACCGGCAAAATCATATCCGCCACTAAAGTCGATTATCTACGGGATGTTGACCGAGGCAAGGAAGAGAAAAAAACAAATTATGAAAAAAGTTCCAGACACCAGCGAGTTATGGTATTGGAGTTTGCGTCGTTGGAATGCAACCGAATTGTAATTTTTTTTCCGTATTGCCTAATCTTTTTCCTTTGCACACTTAGGCTACAAATATCAATGAAATATTTTTAGATGTTTTTAGCAGGGATCCAAAACCTAAAATGGCAAAAAAAGAGTTTGCTTAGTGGCGAAAATGGAGAAATGAAAAAATAAAGAAGTTGCACTCCAACGATGCCAACTTGAAACAATTATATTTTTTTTGTAGTGTTTCGTAGTCAAACGAGAAGTTCTTGTAACTTTATCGTGACAGTCTGCCGCAGGCTCACAATTTTTATACCTCAATAGCAGTGCGATTTTTAAAAAAATAGAGTCATACAATATAAGTTCAATGTACGCTAAATAACATACCTTTTTTCCAAATCCCAAATAAATTATCTGGTACACACAAAAAAAATCGGAAAAATGACCCTTTTGGGCCCGCCACAGTAGTGTCCTGCTTCAATATACGAGGGTGGGGTGAAAAGTTGCCGGCCTGACCAAGAGATGGTAATACTAGGTCTAGTTTTGGAGCGGCGTCCTACAGTACCATTCCTACCGAGCTTGTATGTACAGTTTCAGCCCAATCGCTACGTTAGTTTTCGTTTGAGAGCACATTGCGCGAGACGCTTCCGTTGTTTTCGTAAAAATGGAAAAATTGGAAAAATGTGCTGTCATCCAATACTTCCATTTGAAAGGTTTTACACCAAAACAAATAAAAGAAGAGATGGATTCAGCACTAGGAGACTCCTCCCTATCATATTCAACTATTAAGCAGTGGGTATCTGAATTTAAAATGGGTCGTGTGAGCACCTCTGACGAGCCTCGCTCAGGACGGCCCGTTGAAGTCACAACTTCAGAGATGATTGAAAAAATCCATAAAATAGTGTGGGAAGACCGCAGGTTGAAAGTGCATGAGATAGCTGAGACCTGTAGGATGTCAGCTGAACGTGTGCGAAATATTTTGCACAACCATTTGAACATGGAAAAGCTGTGTGCAAGGTGGGTGCCGCGTTTGCTAACGCTCGACCAAAAACTGCTTCGAAAAACCATTTCTACCGACAATTTGGCGCTGTATAGGCGTAATCCAAACGAATTTTTGCGTCGATTCATAACTGTTGATGAGACATGGGTCCACCACTACACTCCTGAAAATAAAGAACAGTCAAAACAGTGGGTTGGAAAAGGGGAACCAACCCCAAAGAAGGCAAAAACAATTTTATCGGCAAACAAGGTTATGGCTACTGTTTTTTGGGATGCGAGAGGAATTATATACATTGATTACCTTGAAAAGGGTAAGACTATCACTGGTCAATACTACGCAGAGTTATTGCAACGTTTGAAGCACGAGGTGCAAATTAAACGACCTCATTTGGCGAAGAAAAAAGTTTTGTTTCATCACGATAACGCACCAGCGCATTCGTCGATTGTTGCCATGTCCAAAATGCACGAATTGAAGTTTGAATTGATGCCGCATCCTCCTTACTCTCCAGACTTAGCCCCCAGCGACTATTACCTGTTTCCTAACCTCAAAAAATGGCTTGGCGGAAAAAGATTTAAGAGCAACGAAGAAGTTATCGAAGCTGTAAATCAGTATTTTGAGGAGCTTGATAAATCTACGTTTAAAACTGGTATAACTAAATTAGAACACCGTTATGACAAAATGTATCAGTGTTGATGGAGATTATGTTGAAAAATAAAGCAAAAAAAAATTTTTAAACATCGTTTTTCTTGGTCACGCCGGAAACTTTTTTCACCCCACCCTCGTATAGTGAAATCATGTACAAAAAATTATCAGGATTTCTCCCCCTACGCATAAAGGGAGGGCGAACGTTTTTTCGCCGTACCCCATCAAATGGGGGGTCATTGGACATGTCTTTGAATGTGTCCTGGGCCCTTTGATTTTTTAACTGTTGATTTGTAAATTCAGGAAGACTTTCTATGTAATACCGTTTGATTAGAGCTTTCGAATGAAGCAAATTCGGTCAGGTTAGATCGACAAATTCAGGGGCTATGGACAACCAAGTTATGCCTGAGTCAACTTGATGGAAACTCCACAAAAAGACTGCATAAGACTACAGAAGAATATTAAACGACGTTGGACAAATTTACAGTAAATTCACAAGTCGAAATTGCCTATAAAATTTGGAAGTATTTGCCGCAGACATTAACATGTCAAATTTCAATTTCCCCATCGAAAATTGTCATAATTTTTGGTTTCAGGGAAAATCAAAATTTGACTACTTATTTTCAAAGTGAATGTCATCACAATTAGTTCGGTTGTTGGTTTGGAGTTTGGAGAAAGTGCGAATCACCCTCTCGAATTGGTCAGGCAGATTGTGTGATTGAAGGCCTGAAACATGCGACAATGCCTCAAGTATGGAACACGCACACGGGTATATAATTTAACAGATGCTAGAGACGATCGACGATGGGGGCTCGGTTAATTTGTATTTATCGTCTCTTCATAGCGCTTGATATAAATGTTACTTAGCGATTCTTTATACTTTTTGTCCTCATCCTTTTCTCGTCGCAGTCTCGTCTACGGCGTACGGGGATGTTCACGATGCGGGTTCAATTATTATGTACGGTGTAGTCCGTATATATATGTGTGTTTTTGTTTAATCTACATGCGTACCAATCGCTCGTAGTGAAATTGCGACAGCTGGCGGGTGTTAATTTAACTAATTATTATTCGTACACGCATATAATTCGCAACGTTACAAGCTGTCACGACGACGAGAATGAAGTTTTCGCGTTACGTTGTTTGCTTCCTAATTGCTCACGTATAATCCTAATTTTTCATATCAAACGCGCTCGTGTTCCAAACGTTCATGTGTTTTGTTTTTTTCTTTGTTTCAGGTACGTACGCGAAGATTTACCGCTTGGATGGAAAAATTGGAGCTGATAAAAGTTAGGATTTCTTCATTATACTTTTTTCAGAATAATAAATCGATAATTAGCTACCCGGTGCGTTTTGATTGAATTGAATGTTTGATTGCGATTGTTATCATTGCTATAATAATAACGATGATGATAATACTTTTTTCGTACCATTTTTTAATAACAGTTTTGTAATGACAATAATGATAATTTTTTTAACCATTGTTTAATTGAAAAATTTTATCATTATTGTATTGAAAAGTGTTCTTTAAAAAATTTTATGATAATTGTTATTCAAAAATGTTGCTAAAAATTATCATCATTATAGTTATTACGATAATGATAATTTTTTAGTAACAATTGTAATAAAAACATTTTAAGAACAATAACAATAATAATTCTCCAGTAACATTTTGTATTAGCGATAATCATAATTATTTTTTAATAACATTTTTTAATGACAATAACGATAATCTTATCAATAATATAATGATTCTTTGATAACATTAATAAATTGACAATTATTATCATCATTGTGTTTAAAAGTGCTTTAAAAAAAATATCACCACAATTGTGACTGAAAAATGTTACTAGAAATTATCATCGTAATTGTTATCACAATAGTATAATAATTCTTTAATAACATTAGTAATTTGACAATTATTATCATTCTTGTATTTAAAAATGCGATTAAAAAATTATCACCACAATTGTGACTGAAAAATGTTACTAGAAATTAGCATCATGATTGTTATCACAGTAGTATAATAATTCTTTGATAAAATTAATTTATTGACAATTATTAGCATTGTTGTGTTAAAAGATGCGATTAAAAAATTATCATCACAATTGTGACTGAAAAATGTTACTAGAAATTATCATCATGATTGTTATCACAATAGTATGATAATTTTTTAATAAGATTGATTAATTTACAATTATTATCACTATTGTATCAAGAATGCGATTAAAAAATTATCATGATTGTGATCACAATAATCATAGTAATTTTATTATAATAATGATAGTTATCATTATAGTTACTCCAATGATGATAACAATTCTTTGGCAACATTTTTCAATAACAATTATGATAATAATTTCTTAATAACATTTTCCAGTAACAATGATCACAGGTATTTTTTTAAATTCAATAACAATAATGATAATTTTTTTACCGTTTTTATCAATAATGATGATCATTTTTTACCAACGTTAATAACAAAAGAAACTTTTGCCAATATCGTAGTGATTATTCAGCCTTGATAACGTGGCCTCGTATCAGAGCCAATGAGAATGAGAAACACACGCCACACACGATCTCGTCTTCTCTCTATGCATGGGGTAGAGTGTCACAGTTGCACAGCATATAAAAAGAGCCATATAGACGAAAATAAAATGATGTGTATGGCGAAGCCGGGGGGATCCCTTTGGCCCCACGTGCGGTGTAGGGCCCTCCTCTCAGTAGTCTCGCGTCCTCTCGCTTTGCCAGTGAAACTCGTCGAGTCCCACTATCTCTCACTCTCTCGCGTTACCTCGTCGTACGCGTTTACTGTCGCAAACGCAGTCGTCGCACGAGCACTTCTCGTTCAAGTCGTTGCGCCAAGGACCCTCAGCATGAAGAGAAAAGCGTGAGTCTTAGTGACTTAATTTCCTTCACATTCTTCACCCTATTATTGCAAAATAATACTTTTCCCTTCGTCAACGAGTATAAAGGTGAATAACAAGTTTGGAACTTCTCATTCGACTATCCAGTATCGAGTCTAAAGTTGACTGTCGTACTGGCAATCAGTTGAAAAATTCGATGTTCACCGCAAAATTCGAGCCTGAATACGACGACTTGACAAAACGTGCAGTACGCAGAAAATCGTGAGACGTTATACACGCGACATTGAGTCCGTACGGGGATGTATGAAAAAAAAAAGGCAATTGGCGTCTCATAAGGCTTGTAACGAGCCGCCTTCATTAGGGTCCACGTGAGAATCATTCCGGCCAGTATAGAGTGACTTCACCTCGAGCAGCTGAAGACGAGAAATTCTTCTTATACTATCTTTGTCGTGTCAGCGGAGCTGGCAATGAATACAAACGCCGTTTCACGTGACAATGTAAAGGGTGCGTGGAGTTTTTTTATACATATAAATTAATATTTATTTAATTTACAGGAATTTATTTATTCATTTATTTAACGAAAAAAGTACCAATCAAAAGTTTTCAATCACTTTGGATCATTGCAAAATTATAATAAAATAATATAATTCATTTTATAGATCTGTATAGAATCTTCGTAGAGTAAGAAATAAAATTAATTATATTATCCTAATTTAATTGCGCAATTATCGAAAGTGATTGAAAACTTTCGACACACACACACACACACACACACACACACTCACACATTTATCTTCAACATTCATCTTTAAAGGAAAAAATAATCATTTGCTTTTCGTTTTTCGCATGTCATTTCTACTAATAATATGAATCGACAATAACTAAGCAACTTTTTTAATTAATTGGCACGATATGCGTACTACATTTTTCTTACACCGCAGGCTATCAACGTCACATGTTTGAATTGGTTTGTATGAAAATTCTGCATAAGATCTTTTTTCATAACGTTTCCTTAAAATTTGAGGTTAAAAAGAAGACTTTTCTAGATAAAACAAATAACAGTATTTAAAAAAAAAACCGCGTCAAAAAAAGTTATCATTTTTAGAAATGACATGCGAAAAACCAAAAGCAGATGATTTTGATTTCAAAAACCGTGGGACTTTTAGTAAACTAAAATTCCAGCATGTAGTAGGACATGATCTGACCTATCGACAGTTGCAGGGTGACCCAAACAGGACTACATATACAGGGTGTCCCTCTTATCTCTGCCACCCGAAATAACTCGGCAATTATCGACGACACAAAAAGAAATGTTCCAGACAAAAGTTGTACGGTGTGACGGGCTCCATCAAATGCGACCAATATTTTTTTATTTCGGTGGAGGCGCTGACGCACAGTGAAGGTCACCTCCACCATTTTTCAATGAAATGGTACATTTTTTCTCGACCATCTTGTGGAGCACCTCAAGCCGCATAAAAAAACATTTGGGGGTGAAAGTCGTTCAAGGTCATTCAAGGTCACCTATTAAAGTGAAATACAAATCTAAATATCTCGGATCACTGACAAATATTTGTCAGTGATCCGAGATATTTAGATTCGTATCATCGATGCTGACCTTGAATTGGGGGTCAAAGTCGCTCAAGATCATTCAAGGTCACCTATTAAAATGAAATACAAATGTAAATATCTCGGATCACTGCCAAATATTTGTCAGTGATCCGAGATATTTAGATTTGTATCATCGATAATGACCTTGAATTAGGGGTTCAAAGTCGTTCAAGGTGATTCGAGGTCAATATCGATGATACAAATCTAAATATCTCGGATCACTAACAAATATTTGGTAGTGATCCGAGATATTTAGATGCGTATCATCGATGCTCACCTTGAATTGGGGGTCAAAGTTGCTCAAGGTCATTCAAGGTCACCTATTAAAATGAAATACAAATCTAAATATCTCGGATCACTGCCAAATATTTGTCAGTGATCCGAGACATTTAGATTTGTATCATCGCTACCGACCTTGAATGACCTTGAACGACTTTTACCCCCTGATATTTTTTTATGCAGCTTGAGATGCTCCACAAGATGGTTGAAGAAGTGTACCATTCCATTTTAAAAAGTGGAGGTGACTTTCACTGTGCGTCAGCGCCTCCACCGAAACAAAAAAAAAAAATTGCTCGCATTTGATGACCCGCTTCACACCGTACAAATTTTGTCTGGAACATTTTTTCGTGACGTCGATAATTACCGAGTTATGTCGAGTGGCAGAGATAAGAGGGACACCCTGTATATTAAATAAAATATACTTTTTTTTTACACGAATCGTTATTCTGGGGCAGGTCGGTCCCTGAAACAAACTTCATATAAAAATCTTTACATTTACTTCAAGGTGAATGTCGAAGATATTGGCGGTTCTAGCGGGAAGTCTGCAAAATAACTATGCCGTTTATTTATGTGTGTGTGTGTGTGTATGTGTGTCTGTATGAGATATGAGGTAAATTCTACAAGGTGGGAGGTATCGCGTGAATAAGTCTTTCTCTAGGTCGAGTATGTGTCACGTTCAATCTGCTTGCAAGGCCACAAATCCACTAGAAAACTTCCGTGAATCTTTTTTCCACGCATCTTTAGTATCCGTGAAAAAAAAAAATCATTGCCGCGCTGACGAATTTATCCACTCAAGACAAATTGAGGTATTGTCAACTTTAAGTGGCACACAAAAAAATCATTCTCTTACGATCTTTCACAAATGATGAAACAGTCGTCAACGAGCGTTTCCGACGTTGCATTTGAATGAAAAAAAACATAAGAGAATTGCAAAGCGTAATCATTGTCGTTTCACGATAAAACAAAAGCTCGTAAAAATGTTTTCGTGATTCGGCGCCCAAAATTTGCCCTCTCGAATGCCGAAGATAACGTTGTGGCTTACACTCGGATGGGGTTACCGTTCGAGCGAGCGTGGAGACAAATTTTTACGCTCGCTAATGAACGTTAAGGCGTTACCCCCACTTGTAGCGCAAAAAAAAGGCCTTTTTCATGAATTTTTTTAACGAAAACTACAAAACTTTTTTAATCGATCAATATACCATCTTAAAGAACACATCTTGAAGAACTTTCGGTAATTTTTTTATTGAAAAATATTACATTGTTTAGTGGCAAATGGCCGTCAATGAAATAATGTTTTTACATACACGGTTTGCGGTGACCAACATTGCGGCGAAGTGGATCATCTGAAAAAAAAAATGCGGATGGATTTAGTCAACTATAAGTCTATCAACAAGTCTAAGTTTAATCAACTATAAATAAGTATAAACTAGTCTTTAATCGAAGGATTTTAAAAAATATTCATTTTTCACAAAATGGCGGACAGTCAAAGTTAATGGTTCGATTTTAACGAAAAAAAAAAAAACGACCGTTTTTTGGCTATAAAACGGCCATTTTTTTCGAAAAAAAAAATCGAACGATCAAAGACTACATTTTTATGTATTAAATAAGCCTGCAAAATTTCAAGAAGATCGGTTCATTAGTGTTCGAGTAATCTTGGTCACCGACTTCAGAAATGCCATTTTGAGAAAAACGCGTTTAAAGTTTCCATTTCCGGTCGTATACACAACGGATTCTTCTTCAACGCTCGTATCCCAGTCAATTTTGTTCGGATCGACGTGAAATTTTCAGGACATATTCTCAGATACTTATACTTCAAAAAAATGCAATAAAAAAAACGATTTTTTTCAAAATCGCAAGTGGGGGGTAACCCCTTAAGGTGCAACGGGAGACCGCAGCGGTGTCCGATGCCCGTGGCGTGACGACTCGCCAGCGAGTCAAGATAAACACGATGAAACGGGATAGCGGCCAAGGAAACATTAAACAGACGGTATACGAAAGACTGACAATCGATGCATCGCTGCCATTATTACTCCGAGTCTGTTCGATGTTGATACGAAACCGCCAATACGCAAAAGTTTATAACACGCGGAATTGTAGATTGCGGGGCGTGTGACGATTGCAAAAAGGAAGAAACGAGAAAGCGATGTGTGCGGGACGTGGAGCGATCTGGGCTGCCGTGTAATCGATGACTTCCGGTCGACCGGAAGTGGTCGACATCGCGGGCCTTCCGGATTACACGCAATGCCAATCGTCATGAGATCATTCGTCTCTCTTTCTCTCCCTTCATGTGGCACACTGTAGCAACCCCCCCCCCCTTTGCGAAATATTTCTGTGCAATCCAACCCGTTGTTTTTGGAAACATAACAAAATTAAATTTTCCAGTTGCCTGTGAAAAAATTGTCGTTGAGATTCAATTGGATTGCCATACTTGTCTCCACTTCCTGATGGCACTGAAGTTCGCATCGTTGGGATGCAACGAAATTACTTTGTTTTCGTCCTGGCCAATTTTTTTTCACCACCTTAAAGTTACGACATTCATTGAATCATTTTTGAACGACCCTTTTAGGGGTCCACAGCGTAAATTCGAAAAAAAAAAGAGTTTAGATGGTGGAAAAAATGAGGAAATAAAAAAATATAAAAGAATTTTCGTTGCATTCCAACGTTGCAAACTTCAGCTTGGATCCCTATACTAAAATGCCACGCTCGTACAGTGGATTGTAATCGGGATTCCCCATTGAAATTCACATTATCCAACCGAATCCGATACGACTCTCGATGGATCCCATCGCATTCCGTACGTTGAATTTTCTGTAAAAAAATATATAGATATATAAAATGAGCGGATCTTGAAAAAGTATAAATCTTATCTTGAAAAAGTATAAATAGTTCGAAAGAGTATACAGGGTGAGGCACCAACTGTTGTCACCTTGAATATCTCTGTAGTTATCGACGTCACAAAAAAATGTTTGAACCAAAAGTTGTACCGTACGAAAGGGGTCATCAAATGCGACCATTTTTTTTTATCTCAGTGGAGGCGCTGTCGCACAGTAAAGGTCACCTCTACTTTTTTAAATGGGCCGTTACATTTTTTTCACCTATCTTCCCGTGCAAAAATTTTGGCAGGGATACAGCTGGATTCTGACTTGTATCCCGGGCTCCCAGTCGGGATCTAGTCCGATATCGGATCAGATTCGAAGACTAAATGTAAGATCCGTAAACTGGATTCCATTAGGGATCCAGAACCGGATCCTTTAATGACTCTAAATAGATTCCCCATGGAATCATTGAGGAATCTGTGAAGGATCACGGGTGAATACAGGCTGAAATACAATGTCAAAAATGGAATTATGACATGTTAAATTTATTATAAAAATAAATAACATTTATAAAGTTTTGGTGCATTAAACTATCAATAAAAAAAAATTTGTCCAAAGATTCAAACGGCAGATCGCGCTCATCGCGAGATTTTGATGTGAATTAAAAAAAAATTCACATCAAAATCTGTGAATGCAAATGTATTGACAAGAAATTATAAATACAAAAAAATTCACACAATTAGTTGTGAATTTTTTCGTATTTAAGACAAATTAAAATCAAATTCAAAATGATTAAATTAAAATTTGCGCCAAAAGTGAGTTCGTACGTATTTTGAGAGAAAACATTGCCTCGGGGCAAAGAAATTTTTGCACATAACTTTTTGTGCGAACATTTCTTTGCCTCAACACAATTTTTTCTCTCAAAATACGTTTACACTTGTGGTGTAAATTTTAATATAACTGTCGTGAATTCGATTTTTATTTTCTTCAACTTGAGGAAATTCACAACTCATTTTGTGATTTTTTTTTTCATATTTATAATGTAATATTTGAAACTCACAACTTTTTTTGCAAAAATTTCTTTGCCTCGAAGAAATGTTTTCTCTCGAAATACGTAAGAACTCACGGTTGGTGTAAATTTTAATCTAATCATTGTGAATTTGATTGTAATTTGTCTTAAATACATGTTTATACCCGCCGACATGTCGGTGGGTATAAACAGAGACTTATTCCCCAAAACCGGTATCCCGGTTAGAATCCAACTTGCATCAGTATCGGAATATGTACGACGACGATGGCATAATTTTGAAAATGTTGGCGTCACGTGTATTTTCGGTATTACTATGTAATTCCTATCTATAGATAGGATTTTTATAGATAGGAATCTATAGACAGAAATTCCTATCTATAGATAGGAATTCCATAGTAATACAGAAAATACACGTGACGCCAAAATTTTCAAAATGATGCCATCGTCGTCGTACATATGCCGATACTGATGCAAGTTGGATTCTAACCTGGATCCGGTTTTGGGGAATCCATGACAAATCCTGATCGGGATTTGATCGGACATAGGGTATCCCGGTCAAAATTTCTGCACGGGTTGTAGAGCATCGAAAACTGCATAAAAAACATTTAGGGGCCAAAGTCGTTGAACGTCATTTAAGATAAAAAAGTGACATAAACTTAATTTTAATGTGAAATTACCTTTATTCACAGTAGATGTTCGAAGTGATTGCCATTGGAATCAATGCAGTCTCAATCGCAATCTCCTCATCACGGATTGCGTAGAATTTCTTATCACTTCGGCACTTATCGAATCACAGGCTCGAAGAATTCTCTCACGCATGTCATCCGGCATAGTTGGACGTTCTTTACAAACAAGATCTTTCAAGTATCCCCACGAGAAAAAGTCCAGAGGCGTCAAGTCTGGCGAGCGAGCCTGCCACGATACAGCTCCTCCGCGTCCATTCCAACGATTCCAGAAATCTCTTTTGCAATTCATTTTTAGCTATCAGCGAAAAATGTGCCAGGCACCCATCGTGCTGATACCACATTCTGTTTCTTGTTTCTAAAGGTATTTCTTCCAATAACGGACCTAATGTTTCTTGAAGGAATATGGCGTACTTCCTACCATTGAGATTCCCTTCGATGAAATAAGGGCCTATGATTCTATCCCCAGTAATCCCACACCATACGTTAACCGGCCCACGGTCTTTGGTGTGCAATTTGCCGCAGCCAATGTGGATTTTCAATTGACCACAAATGCACGTTATGCAAGTTAATATTTCCATGATTCGTAAATGTTGCCTCATCGGTAAATTAAATCCGATTAATAAATGTGTCATCTCTCTGAATCTGGCGTTGAGCCCATCGGCAGAATTCAGTGCGGTTCATGATATCCGTACCAGTTAATTCCTGGTGAAGACTGATGTGGCAAGGATGATATTTATGACGATGCAGAACACGCAGAATAATTCTTTGGCTTACGCCAGATTCCCTCGCAATTTGACGACAACTCGCACAAGGGTCTCGATGAACGGCGGCAAGAATACCAATTTCCGTTTCTTCGTTAGTAACTCACTTTTGTCGGTTACTTTCCCGACGGGTTAAGGATCCGGTTGTCCTCAGTTTAATGTACAAATTTTGCAATGTACGGCGTGTTGGATGAGAACGTTCAGGAAATCATTCAGCGTATGAGTCTCTAGCTCTCACTGCATTTTTCGGACATTCTCGATAGAGCCTAGAAACCTTTCCAGGTTTCTCATTAATGATCCCATTAATGAGGATTAATTACCCAGATACGTAAGAAAATGTTTTGGATGATAACGAAAATGAGGCAATAAAAGAATTTAAATGAATTTTCGTTGCATTCCAACGATGCAAACTTCAACATCGTCGTGGTACAGCTCACAGGACATACTTTCATCCTCGTACGATGGTACCCTGCTTACGAGAAGCGCGTCGCTTGTGGCCACCTGGCGGATTGTTGGTGAAATACATTCAGGTAATGTCTTCCCGGCCAGAACATTGATATTTCCCAACATGGCGACAAGGCGTTCAAAAACCACGAATGAGCTGCTTTACTTTTTCGCCTCATAAAGTAATTTGGCGTTATGCTCTTATTCTTATGCTCAAATCATTAAGGGGTAAGGCCACTGTAACGGCCCAAAAAAAAGGTTTTTTCACTAATTTTTTGCTCCCGAAATTGAAGGTATTTGAAAAAAAACTTTTAATGGTGTTATCGGGCATACATTAAACTTTATTATAAAATTTTTTTACAGTAAAAAAAAACAAAATGGCGGTTCCACAGCTATCTTCCCGGGACATGTTTTGCTTCCAGGGCTCCGCGGCACGCAGCACCACTGGTGCACTTTTGAATCTAGAACAAAAAAAAACCATTAATCTAGAGGGCTATAGCTAGAGAATGTCGATCGGATTTTAAAAAGTATCAATTTTTGTGGATTTGGCGTGCGTTTGAAAAAAAAAAATTGATTTTTGACGAAAAAAACGGCTAGTTTTTTGTTAATAAAAAATCAATAAATAAAGTTCTTGAAAATTCCGACCGACATTCTCAAGATAATGTAAATGTTCACATCTGGTTAAAATTTCAAGTAAAAAAAATGAAAATTGTTCGAGTTATGCTGCGTGCCATTTTGAAAAACCATGTTTCGAGAAAAACGCGTTTAAAGTTTTGCGAATAGTTTTTTATTGGAAAAAATTAAAAAAAGAAGTTAACAGGACCTTTTTTTTCTTATTCTAGAGGGTTTAAACTATTTTTTAAGCCAATAAAAAAAATCGATTTTTCAAAAAATTTACCGTGGCCTTACCCCTTAATCATCGTAATCCCGTCATTTACGATGAGCTTTGTTATCCTCGTCGATTGTCATTGATGAAATGAATAATTTTAATGATGAACAGAATCACAACACGTGTATTAGTTTCATCCCGATCAATTATAAATATCTTTAATGTGGTGAAAAGCAAAGTAGTTTTTCTTTAGTTCTTAAGGACACGCTCCACTTTTCAGAACATGTCAATGTTCTGGCCGGGTGGACATTACGTGGCGATGTACTTGCTCGCAATGTATCCCAGCCAGAAGATTGTAATGTCCAAACATAGAGGGTAAGCTGTAAAAAACGATTTTGCGATCTTCCCGGTTTGTTCCATGGGAGGGCCCGGTCAGGTAAATCAGACAAGGCAAGTATGGTCAGGGCCGAACACAAAGTAGGGAATTCCCAGTCATATTTCTGCACAGGGGACCGCCTTTCTTTGAAATGTATTATTTTATACTCGTTCCCGAAGTTTCCGGCGTCGTCGGATAGGCCGGTAATCTTGTAAAATCTTATAACGGTCACGTTTACATTTTTTCTTTGCTCCCCCCCCCCCCCTCTATGTATACTTTGGTACCTACTTTTATTCCTCGGAGTAACGGCAATCTAATCGTTCGTCGCATATGAACAAATATGTGCGGTTCGATACCGAGCAATCTCGGTTTTCTTCGATAAGAGAAAGATTTTTTTCACGACGTTTCTCTCTCTCTCTCTCTCTCTCTCTCTCTCTCTCTCCGTCTCTCTTACTTTTTAACTGTAATATCCTCCGGACATTCGATGATTCAACGTCGTCCAAGGCTGCCTCGACTGTACGCACGTACGTATTCTTGCTCTCGCACGCGAAGAATAAGAGAATACCACAAACTATGATTTTGCTGGAAGTAGAACGAGGACGACTTCCGGTAGGCTAACAGAATTGTAGAATTTTTTGGTTTTTTCTCCCTCCCTGTATCTTCGTGTTCACAAAGTCGCCACCAAGGGCCAAGCCTTTTTCACACCTGATTCCCGCTTTTATCTCTTCCCCCCCCCCTTCTCTCGCTGAAAATTACATATTTTCTTTTTTTCTCTCAAACATTTTGCGAAACGCGTGTATTTCTTTTTGTACCCAGCGTTGGTGAGGCGTACAAAAGAGCAAAATAGGCACACCTGCTGTGTCACGAGTGTAGGTAGGTTACGTTGTCCCTTATACTGACGTTAAGCCTGTTTGCCTCGTCGTCACGAATTGTTTCGTTATTTTACGCCTGGTATGGCTTTCCTTCTTACGGCAGGCCCTTTCACGCTCGAGCGGAAGCGCGATTTCAACGTCCTCGAACATCCCCCTCCCCTTTTATTTCGTCGTATATGCGAAGAACACACCGCGCGAATGAAGAATTCCCACACCGCGTATCGAGTGTGCGTACGCACGTGCACACGCTCATCTGTCAGTCACTCGGAGTCACTTTTCCCCACATCCGATAGCTCTCCTTTATTCGCACGAGCTCCGTCGATTTTACGATATCGCCCTCCGCAGTTGTCGCTCTGTTGTGGCGAGAGAAAAAACCATCTGGACTTTTGCACTTTTTCGTTCTTTTCAATTTTAATACCTTCTGGACTTTTGCATTTTTTCGTTCTCTTCAATTTTTCCCGACGTTTCCGTTATTTTTATCCGCAATTATGGGCTCGAAGTTTGCCGGGCTGTCACGCAACGAGAATTCTTTTCAATTTCTCATTTCTTTTCATTGTCTTGCAAATTTATTGCAGATTTAGGTCGTGGCTCGTGACATGAGTATCCTTAAAAATGTTTACTTGATTTTCGTAGTGCAAATCTGCCTAAGGAAATTTGGGAAATAAAAAAGAAAATCATTTTCGCTCACGTCATCCTCAATTTCGCGTACTTCCGGTTCTAGCGAAAAAAAAAACATTTCATGATTTTGTATTCTTTCATTCTTTCCTGCCGCTTCCGCAATTTTAATCGTCCCCCATGCCGGGCGTGAAGTTTGCATCTTTGACACACAACGCAAATTATTATCAATTTTTCATTATCATCCAAAATTATATTTTGCGAATTTACGTCGTAGTCCGAACTAAACGAAAAACCCAAAAAAGAGTTTGCCCGATTTTCGTCGATAATTAATTTTTTCTCAATCCTACTAAATGCAATATGAGAAAAAAAATCACTCCCCCCGCGTCATCCTCAACTTTGCTACTTTCGGTTGACAACTTAAGCTTTTTTCTCCTCTCCGTTACGTTCGTTCGAGCAGGCTTATTTTTACCGCGACCCGCGACAATTGCCTACACCATTTTTGTCCTCCCCTCGTCTAACGATGCAAGAGTGTGCGTAGACGCGACACTTTTACTGTGCGGAAGTAACGAATCGTTAATAATCGTGATATCGAAACGATTTCATCATGGCTGAGGGGAAGTATGTGAACACTGAGGTATATTTCGAAAGGTATTTCAATGGCGGTGAGCCAAGAGACAGGAGAGCGCTAAGGGTGGGGGAGGGGGATGAGTGCCGACGGTAGGAAAATTGTCAGGGGTGCTGTGCTTCGACTCTCGGTTTTCGTTCGCTTCTGTACGAGCGCGTGCATGTGTATGGAACGCGACCGATGTGGAAGCCCGCTTGTCTGTTGTACGGGTTACAAAGCATTTGTGGAATGTCAACCGCGGGGTAGCTTAGCGTAATTGAAACGAGGTAGGAGGCAAGTGAAGACAAAAACAACAACTCTCTCTCTCTCTCTCTCTCTCTCTCTCTCTCTCTCTCTCTCTCTCTCTCTCTCTCTCTCTCTCTCTCTCTCTCTCTCTCTCTCTCTCTCTCTCTCTCTCTCTCTCTCCTCTCTCTCTCTCTCTCTCTCTC
>CAXFZQ010000213.1:0-16839 GCA_964007375.1 Ophion obscuratus | reverse complement strand
CTTCGTGAATGCCGTCGAAGAAGTTCATGTCAGCAAAATTGTAAAGTCTGCAGAAAAATATATAACGAAAAAATGCACACGGCACCAAGGATGCAGTTGTTATAGAAATGGAATATAAATCGTGATTGAGAGGTACACACTTTCAGTCAATGTGTGAAATTCCGAGATCGCGGAGGGCCTCGCGCAGAGACATGACGGATAATATTGAAAAAAATCTTTGCGAGCAAGGGGCTCGAATTAGTTGGGTCGAAGAGTACATTGTGTGGGAACACTGATGTGACGAGTATATCGAGTCGTTAGAAGAACAAAGTCGAATTAAACGACCGCGATTATCGATTGGAAATCGTCAATCGTTGGTAGCCCAAATTGCGCGACTTGAAGGCTTCAAGAATTCGGTGCGTCAGCGTTTCATACACACGGGTGCTGGACATGACAATCATGGATTCATATGGCGAGAAATTGATACGGCATTCGAGGGTCATATCTTGACTGGTGTAGTCATAAATCACAACCACATCGAACCTCAACAATTTCTCAAAGACGCTAGTGATGTCGTACTTTCACGCGTTCAAAACCATTATAAACAATTATGGTAGTGTGAAAATTAATACCGTTTATAACGCCAAATTTGTGGCGGGTGACAAGCGTGCAAATAAAAGCATTAATACTAAAAACTATGAACTTTTCAATACGTCTGATTTACGCGAGTGGTACGATCAAAGAGTTATTGAGCCCATTTTGACATCACTCGAAGAGTTTCAGGAACGCGACAGCGGGTGGGCATTGTCACTAATATATAACTTGACTATGAATATAAATAAATATAACCTAATGCGTGCCGGATGCCACATAATATTATCGCGTCGATAATGCTAAAAAGAGCAGTTGTTAATGTGAAATCGAGTGATCAAGCATGTTTCGCATGGTCCGTAGTTGCTGCTCTTTATCCAGCCCAACGTAACAGTGTGCGTGAATCTTCATACCCGCACTACTCGACAGTGCTAAATGTTCAAGACATTGAGTTTCCAATGACTATGAATGAAATTAAAAAATTTGAATTTCGTAATGACATTTCAATCAATGTATACACCATTGAGAACGACAGCACTCTTCCAATTCGCGTGAGTGAGCGAAAGAAAGAAAAGCATGTCAATTTACTCTACGTGGAAGATCCCCAGCAAAACATCCTTGGACATTTCGCATGGATCAAGAATTTATCAAGGCTCGTCAGCTCGCAATTAAGTCAGAAGCGTTATCGAAAATACATCTGTGATAGGTACATAGATTTGATATGATTTAATGTATCAAAATAATTAGTTCAAAACTGATTTTTTGTTTGTTTTCGCAGATGTCTACACTACTTTCATTCGAAGCAAAAACTGCAAGGGACTGTGGAACTGTGGACTGTGGCCAGATCAACGACTGTGCCGTCCGTCTGCCGAACAATGCGAACAAGTGGCTCCCTTTTAAAAACTTCAATCACAAGGAGCGACTTCCATTCGTGATATACGCGGATCTTGAGTGCGTTCTTGCGAAAACGAATGAACAAAATATGTACCAACACCACGAGGTTTCTAGTATCGCATACTACGTACATTGTTCATACGATCAATCGTTATGCAGATATGAATTGCACCGTAGTAGCGTCTGCATTGCATGGTTCGTCGAAGAACTAAAAAATGCAGCTTTGCATGTAAAAGATATTTTATCTTCAAATGTTCCCATGGTATACAGTTAACATCCGACGAGGAGCTTGAATTTTGGAGCGCGATTAAGTGTCACATATGTGAAGAAGATTTTGCACAAACCGATACACGAGTTCGCGATCATTGTCATTTAACTGGGCGTTACAGAGCGCCCATTCGAATTCCAATCTAAATTTCAAACAATCATTTTTCATCCCGGTAGTTTTTTACAATTTGTCTGGCTATGATGCGCATTTTATAATCAAGGAAGTGGCCACCGCATTCGAAGGGAAAACTTTCGTGCTTCCAACAACGAAAGAAAAATATATTTCGTTCACGAAAACTTTTCAAACTACTACGGAAGAAACAAAAAATGAAATTAAATTACGCTGCATCGATTTATATAAATTTCTAACCACAAGTCTTGAGAAATTGGCATCATTTTTAACGACGGACAAACTGAAAATTTTACGCTCACGATTTGATGGCCTACCGATGCATGATTTTACATTATTAACACGAAAAGGTGTCTTCCCGTACGAATACATTGACTATGTCAGCAGATTGGAAGACACGTGTTTGCCGCCGCGCGACTCATTTTACAGTTCCTTGACCGGGGAAACGATCAGCGCGAGCGAGTACATTCACGCTGAGAATGTCTGGGAGCGGTTTTCCATTCAAACGCTTGGTGCATATAGCGATTTGTATTTGAAGACGGATGTCTTATTATTAGCAGATACTTTCGAAAATTTCCGTGATACGTGTATTGAAAGTTATGGGCTTGATCCGGTGTATTATTACACTCTTCCCGGATATACTTGGGACGCCATGTTGAAATATACGCACTCTACGTTTGAATTATTGACCGACATCGACATGATTTTATTCATCGAGCGAAGTATACGCGAAGGTTAAAGCCAATGTTCAAACAGATATGCACATGCTAATAACAAGTACATGCAATCGTACGATCCATTGAAATCATCATCATACCTGATGTACTTCGATGTGAACAACTTGTATGGATGGGCAATGTGTCAACCTTTGCCTTATACTGATTTTCAATGGATCGACGACACATCGGATTTGGACGTATTATCCATAGCGCTAGATTCGCCTGTAGGCTATGTTCTCGAAGTCGATCTCGAATTTCCGCAACGTTTGCATGATTCGCACAGTGACCTTCCATTTTGTCCGACACGCGACAAACCACCTGGCAAGCGGCAAGAGAAATTGCTCACAACCGTAAGCGATAAGCGTTACGTGATACACTATCGTAATTTGCAGCAGTGTATGCACCATGGACTTAAAGTAGCGAAAATACACCGAATTTTGAAATTCACTCAATCCCCCTGGTTGCGTTCATACATCGAATTGAACACGCAGTTTCGCACACATGCTACAAATGATTTGGAGAAAAATTTGTATAAATTAATGAACAATGCAGTATTTGGTAAAACGATGGAAAATGTGCGAAACCGTGTAGACGTGAAACTGGTAACAAAGTGGGAGGGACGGTATGGGGCAGAGGCAATGATCGCTAAACCAAATTTTCACAGTCGAAGTATCTTTTCGGAAAATCTTATTGCCGTCGAATTGCGAAAGCCGGAGGTAAAATTCAACAAGCTGATTTATGTGGGTATGTGTATACTCGACATTTCGAAAACATGTTTATATGAGTTTCACCACGAATTCATGATTCCGCTGTATCAGCAAAACTGCAAGGTCATGTATACCGACACCGATAGTCTGATATACCACATCCACGTACGACACCGATAGTCTCATATACCACCACGTTTACGACGATATGAAGCGTAACATTGACAAATTTGATACGAGCAAGTACCCGATGGAAAACGTGTATGGTTTACCGTTAGTCAACAAGAAAGTGCCCGGTCTCATGAAAGATGAAAATAAAGGTATGGTAATGACGGAATTTGTGGGATTGAAAGCAAAAATGTACGCTTTGCGAGTCGATGGTAAGAAAGACAAGAAAAAGGTGAAAGGTGTGAAAAGCAATGTCGTCGCGCGAACAATAAATTTCAATGACTACACTCGTTGTTTACGGGAAGAAATTGAGACGACTCGTCAGCAGTCTTGCATAAGATCGAAGCTGCACGAAGTTTACACTATTTCAGAGTCAAAAATTACTCTAAGTCTGCCATGACGAGCGTAATGACAAGCGGTATATCGCGCCGAAAAGTACGGACACTACCCTGGGGTCATTATAAAATAGCATTGTAAATGTGTTTGTTAGACTACATTGTATATATTGTTATAAAATAAAAATGGATAGATATAATGAATGTAGTAATGTAAATTTGATATATATTGTAAAATATTCATGTTATATATAATGCGAGTATGTTAATGTTTACAGGATATAATAATTTATTTTTATAAGGAATGGTGAATGTATACATAAATTAAATGGTATGCCTATTGTAAATAAACTTTATTGAATTTTTCATATCTATCTATCTATCTATATATATATATATAATATAAATAAAAAGAGAAGTCCTGTCTGACTGACTGACTGACTGACTGACTGACTCATCAACGCCCAGCCCAAACCCTTGGACCTAGAAAGCTGAAATTTTGCACAAAGGTTCCCTTTATAATGTAGACAAGGAATAAGGAAGGAGTTTTCGAAATTCAACCCCTAAGGGAGTTAAATTGGGGGTGAAAGTTTGTTTGGGTTTGTTTGGGTTTAACCCGTTAGGGGTCGAACAAACCCAAACAAACCCAAACAAACCCAAACAAACTTGACACAACTAAATTATAAAGTAAATTATAAACTTTGTCACTTTTATTTTTCCTAAACTACCCCCTAAGAGGGGATTTGGGGGTATCAAAGTTTGTATGGAAAAATTTTAAGGCGCGGTTCGATTAACTCGAAACTCAGTATTTATGCTTGAGAACAAAAATAAAGAATAACGTGTATCAGGGTTTTTCGAAAATCGACCCCTAACGGGTTAAAAAGGGATAGTCATTTTTCCAGGGGAGGATTTTATCGCGGGGCTTATCTTCTTTGAAACATCTTCTTTGATCTTATTTGAAACTTGACACAAATACTTGCCTATGTAATAAAGTTTGTCATTAAGGGGTTTAGGGGGGGGGTGGTTAACGGGGATTATTTACGTAACTATTTTTTTATAATTCTCACAGGATAGAGAATAAAGAGGATTTAATATTTTCACTTTAAAGTTGCCTTCATATTTGGCATTTAAGTAGGTAATTTTCCGTCCCGTTATTAGGTTGGAAACCCTTGGACCTAGAAAGCTGAAAGTCTCTTAAGGTATGTTTCGCAATGACAATTAATAAGTCTGAGGGTCAGTCACTGAAAACAGCGGGGATTGATCTTAGAGGGGACTGCTTCTCGCACGGCCAGTTTTACGTGCCTTGCTCGAGAGTGAGCTCATCTAGCAGCCTGGTTGTGTTAGTACCTGAGGGCAGAACCTCTAATGTAGTATATAAAGAGGTACTTTAAGTATAAATAAAAAATGGTCCTAACCCCCTGAGAATAACAATGTAAGTAAAAGCTTAATTTGAATTATTAAGGGAACTGTTTACCTTAACTTTAACTTTTTTTTGGTAGGATTTAAATTTCCGTTTTACAGTTGCCTTCAAATTTGGCATTCAAGTGGGTAATTTTCCGTTTCGTTATGTTTTCCGTTACTATTGTAAGATTTCGGATTTGTTAACCTCCAGCAATCATATATCAATCCGCGCGCCGCACCTCGGATACTATAATAAGCAATGTGAGAAGACATTGTTTACCTAGATTAACAAATGGGGTACTTTTAATCACGGTAGTATGTTCCCGTGGGATATTTTCCGACATCCACGCGGGCGAAGCCGCGGGCAAAAGCTAGTACTTTATAAAAGTTATTACCATATGCTATTTTTGTGTATCCACGAGTTTTGAGATTTATCCATTCCCAACCATTTAACATAAACATCATTGCCCTTTTTGCGTATTATCTTCTCCACGAGAGATATGTTTAGATTGGCAACACGTTGCAGTTCGTATTCGTAGAATCCTCCGGCTATTGGATTTCCACTTGAGTCCTCTACTAGGTACGTTACAGGATAAGTTTGTTGCACCTTGACGATTTTAAACACTTCGATGGTCCAATTTGGTGTGAAACCTTTTTCAAATATTGTCTTGAATTCGCTTACGCGCACAAAATCATTGACTTTGAATCTTGCAGGAGCCAAAATTTTTACATTGCTGTATACGGTGGTTAAGAGTTTCTCCGCGATCGCAGGAGTAACGTCGATGGGCCTCATGCCAATCGTACGATGCTTTCGAGCATTGTACTTCATAACGAGTTGCGGTAACGCATCGATCCACTTGTAATTACCATTGAGTGTAAACATTTTCCACATATTATTTTTGAGAGTGCGATTGAATCGTTCGACGACCGAGGCCTTCATAATAGAATACGTCGAATACTGATTGATGTTGTATTTCTCCATGAGTCCTTGCACGTTTACATTGTAAAATTCTCTTCCTTTATCGGTCTGAAGATTTTTCGGATATCTGCTATGATCGTGTATGATTTTCGCTATCGTTGTACCCATTTCGTTGCCAGTTTTACTTTTCAAGGGTACGGCCCATGCATACTTGCTCAACACATCGATGACGGTGAGGATGTAATTGTAGCCTTTGTTGAAACGCGAATACGGCCGCATTTCGACTACGTCAGCCTGCCACAAATCATCATACCCACGTACAATGACACGTCTTCGCAGAAAGTTTTTTTCTTGCTGGTGCATGTAATTCCTCCACGAGCTGCTTTTCTTCAGACGTTTTTTCTTCTCCGAGCATATCGTGTGTTTGACCAGACGATTTTTACAAATCTTCCTGCGTTGTGTCAGCTACAGCGTCGGTTACATACTGAATCGTTTTAGACGTATCGTTCATAGTTATTCGAAGCGTATCCTCTAGTGCGATGAATTTCTTCTCAAATTCATCCAGGCGTTCTGTTAACAGCTTGATTTTCATTTCCACGTAACGTTTATTAGCAGCATCGTAATCCCCTTCAAGTAGGGCTACGCCTCGTATTTTACGTGATCTTGCATCGAAGCCACTAGAGGTTAGACAGAGAGCATTATCACGTGTATAATTTCTTATTAGCCCAGTCCACTGATAGTGTGAATTATCCTGCGCTCCAAGCGATGATCCGAGTTTATTGATCGACATCTCGGTATCAATAGCGATGAACGAATGATCATTATCATCGATGCATAGGTTAATTTATAATGAGACCCGCTTTGCGAAGTTCCTCAATAATCGACATGATCTCATTGTCGTGAGCATTGTTACCCGCGTGTCGTGAAGCTTCCAACAAACGCAAACGATCGACCAACTCATTGGGATCATTCCAATGCACGTAATCGATTTTGTTATTATTTAACGTCATGGCGAACGGTATTTCTATACCTCTTCCAGTTTTTCGGTCGAAAGTTAATGGTCCAATTATATATTTATACTTGAAGCCTTTGTTACCCAATACACGATTAAGTATATTGCTACCACGTCGATGTGCATTTGTTGCCAACAATATACTTTTATATTTGTTTTTGTCTTCCTCGGTTTACATTGCATCGTCAGGAATTCTCTTGAAGCTTAGCTCATATAGTCCAGGGGTTCCCAAGTATTTTATGCCATCGATGAATATATTATCATCATTATCCACATCGAAACGCTTATCGCCTAAAATCATTCCTTCATTGGTAAATTTGACGCCATACACGTAATCCATGCTGGAATTTTTGTCTTGTGAAGGAATAGATGAAATATATTGTGGACCGAGTGGACCGAAATGTTCGCGCAATGTATTTTGACCTTCAGCCGTTTGTAAATGACGTTGAACTGTAGACACGAATGATTCGAGCGTAGTCTTAAAAACGTCTTCTTCAACAATGGTGGCTGGTTGCAAGGGTTCAGCAGCCATCGATGTATCATCCAGAGATTCCTTTCGTCGCTTGCGTTTCAACCGATTCGGTGTAGAAGTTACCAGCGAATCTTTAAATAACGAACGTGTGCGCTTTGTTCCTTGTTTCACATCCTTCTCTAGGTTCTTTGTTTCGACATACTCAACGATTCAATTTCCAGCCCATGAGATTCAACAGCAGCTGATTGCTCAACAATCTGCTTGAGAGGTTCGGTGATTGGCTTGAAGTGTCTCTCCAATGCAAGATCTTCTTCCATTTTTCCAGTCTTCAAAGCTTGATATTTTTGGCGTATTGAGTCGCTTGTTTTCGCAATTTCCCTGGCAATCTTTTCATCAGTATCAATTGTCGTCATCATGCCCACACGAAATTATTTGTCGGTCGTTGCACAGCTGATGTCTCAATGCCGACTGACTACATTACGGTATTTCACACTCGTTAAATCCATTTCTATATCGACCACCGGGCAATGAACTATCATTGTCAATCACCATGAAGCCATATTTGTGATGCCAACATTTTTGACATAACATCAGAACATCTTCATACGACATGTCCGTATTTACGTGTTCATTGTAAACATGTGTCAAGTTTGTACGATCTTGTTTAAATAAAATATGCAGATTCACATTGTCGCCTATAAGATGCTTGGGAACCTTGGCATATGTTTGGCAAAGGTAGAAACAATCAACGCTCGAGTGTCTGCCCATCGCAAAGTACTCTCGTACTGTATTTTGCTTGTCATATGCTACGTCATCGAATATAAAAATGGAGTTCGGAAGCGCTTCGTGCAGTGGGATAACATCAGGATTATTTGAGAATTTAAAGTAGCTAATTTCGTTAATCGATGTCAGTAGATTTTTATTGATATTTTGGCTGCTGAAGCGATTTCGAGTATACATATAGGTTTTCAAAATGTACACCATTTGGACTTTCTATTAAACTTAATAAAACATTTGTTTTCCCACAATTTGAAGGACCGCAAATAATGCTGCGTATCGTAAGTGGCAGCATGTCTCCATGCTTGCGTACTTGTTGGCCCTCCATTACTCTATCGTCGAAATTGGTCACTTGAATCACCGTCGCTTGTTGCACGAAACGCATGTTTTCGTGCAACATGCGTCGTGTGAGATTTATAGGAGTGCACCGAGCCAAATCTGCTCAGTATTGCGAATGTTTTTGTACCTATCGGACGAGTGCAGTATTCTCCGCTTAACGGCTCATCAATTAAAGTTTATTCCAAAAATTGTTTTGTTACAAAATTTTAATCACTTCGTTGACATTTTGTGCGAGAGGCTTCCCAAACATATAAAGGCTGATTTTGAAGTACAGCAATATCGCCGATGCACGTGCCATTGGAATTTACCGGGACAGCTAATACACATTGACGGTACACCACCGTTTATAAATAATTGTGCCGAATGTCAAAGAGAAAAGGTAACGGTATGTTAAATCGAGCAATAAATGCACTTCAGATCGAGTTACATATTCCCGGATGCCAATTTTGTGGACCAGGCACTCAGTTCGAGCAGAGATTGGCACGGGGTGATCGTGGTATAAATCCATTGGATGCCGCTTGTCGCGACCACGATATAGCCTATTCTCGAAGCAATCATTTAGGCGAAACACACGTTGCTGATAATATACTTGCAACAACGGCACAAAAACGTATTACTGCGAGAGATTCGACTTTTGGCGAGAAAACAGCAGCGACCGCTGTTTATGCAGCTATGAAAGCAAAAACGAAATTCGGCATGGGAATGAAGACAAAGAACTCATCGACAAAGAAAAAAACCCGTTAAGAAGAGAATACTGCCGATAGCAAAGCGTGGCGGAATTTTGCCAATGTTACCATTGCTGGGAGTTCTTGGTTCTCTGGCTGGTGGGGCAGCTGGGATAGCAAAGGCTGTGAATGATAGCATTAAATAAATACAACGTCATAATCGATTGAAGAACGATTGAACGATTGAACAACGATTGAAGAAATACAACGTCATAATCGAGCTATAGAAGGCTATGGGCTCTATCTCGCTCCCTATAAGCGTAGACAAGGATGTTCAACTAAGAAAAAAAAACGTCAAAATACGGTGAAAATGCCCATGGGTGTAACAACTAATGTACACTTGGAATGCTAAGCCAGGCGAATGCGCATACCATTCTTCAGAGGGGTCTTAATGCGCAATAATTTACCAGTTTATGGTGGCGTGCAACTAGATGAGAGCAGTATAGTAAATTTGGATGATGCCGATGGCCCCGGTACGCATTGGGTAGCCTATGCCAAGAGGGGGAGTCATATAATATATTTTGATAGTTTTGGAAATCTTCGACCGCCTAAGGAGTTAGTGCGATATTTTGGACCAAATATCACAAAAATACAATACAATCGAACATCTTATCAGAACTATAATCAGAGTATTTGCGGGCAATTGTGCTTGCAATTTCTCCAAAACGTCGATGATCAATATGTATTTAAGCCGTGACAATGTGTCAATCAACTCAGTATTCGAAGGAAACATGTCACTGACGTTTACGTTGACCGGCAAGAGTAGCCTTCTAACAGCAAATTATTTTCCCGCTATAGATTTCAATGATGACTGTTATGAATTAGTATTTGTAGTGTGCGGCCGTGTTGATAATACGAGATGTTGAGGAATCGGCTTCGATTCGGCCCGTGAGATTTCCAAGGTCGTGGTGGAAAGAAAAAAGGGGAGTTTTTTCCGCTCGTTTACGTTTCGATCCTTGGTTCGGATCCTCTTCAGAAACTTTATTTGTGCTACAAATTTCGCGATACAAATTATATTAATATAGTTTACAGATTTTTTCATTTGTATTTTGTGTAATGAATAATTTTTAGATGTGATATAATGATATGTGTAAATTTTGTGTTAGTTTTTTCACATAATTTTTCAATCGTGGTGATATTGTATGAGTGATTATTTTAACAAGTTAATTTTTTGTTGAGTAACTAGGGTGGTGTGTGAGAGTGTGATGTTGTAAGAAACGATGAGAATTATGTTAGATAACGAACCTGAATATTGTCGATATTTCTAGTTTTCTTTTTGGTTTGTGCTTGGAGGATGGTTGATGTAGACAGTATATTTGATGATGAAATACTGTCTCGTGAGGTTGATTCGCAAAATTGATTCAGAGCCGTTTTTTTTAATTAAATTCAATTGATAGGATGTAACTGTTTTTTGGCGATTGTACTATCTGTGAAAAATTGGTATGGCGAAAGAGACTTTATTCCGATCTATTGTCATGATTAATGAGGTTAATGAGCTGTTGTGTGAAAATGGTAATTACCTATTGAAGTAAACTAAATATATCCTCGCAAGCACAAAAAAAGAAAATTAGAAAAAAATTTCTTTGCTCTACATGTCGAGTAGTGACGTCCAAGAGAGTTCAAGAAAGACTAAGTGGCGAATTAATGTTTCTGGAGAGAGGGAGAATGATCCTTTGTCAGTGCTGTGTCAAGAGTTTGAGGTTGCCGGTGTCATGTTAAAAGGTTAAGTGTTATGTCAAGAGTTTTAAAATTTTGTCACGAGTTTAAAAATTGATGTGTGTGGTTATGGATGATAAAATATTATTATGATTATATTATTGAGTTGTATATTGAGCTTAGATTATTTATGTCAGTTCTAAAATTGATGGCATTGGGATGCGCTTTGATTTGAATCATTTCTAGGATCAATCTTTTTTAAGCCATTTTTCATTGTTTAAAATTTTAACATCATCAAATTTGAAATCGTGCTTTTGTTCTATTGCGTGCTGTGCTAGAGCTGTGTGTATTTCGTTGGTGTGTTTTAGGCTATTTTTGTGCTCATTGATTCTGTTTTTAAGGTATCGTTTTGTTTGGCTAATGTGTGTGGAGTTACAATCATTACAATCAATTTTGTATACTATGTTGGATTTTTTGCTGTTATCTATTTTGTCTTTGGTGGAGCCTGTGATCGATAAGATGTTGTGTTTGTTGTTTGTGACTAGTGTTATATTATATTGTTTAAAAAGACGAATTAGTTGGTGATGGATGTTTTTTGTGTATGGTAGATTTATTAGTCTAGAGGAGTCAAAGTTTTTATTTTTGTTATTTTGATTGTTGATTGTAGCAAGTCTTTGTTTTATTATTTTTTCTGTGAAAGAAATCGGATAGCAATTTTTTGTCATTGTATTCTTAATAAGTTGAAGATTTTTATGGTGAAAAGATGGATGAGATAGTTTTATTGCTCTGTCAACTGTTATGTCAACTGTTATTAAATGTCTCTGTCAACTGACTTCTGTTGTAGTCTGTTATTAAATGACTCTTGCAGTCTGTTATTAAATGACTCTGTCAACTGTTATTAACTGTTATTAACTCTGTCAACTGTTATTAACTGTTATACAGTTAATACAGTCTGTACAGTTATACAGTACAGTTAGACTGTACAGTTATACAGTCAACTGTTAGTAACAGTTATAAACTGTTATTAACTGTTAAATGACTGTCAACTGTTATTAACTGTTATTAACTCTGTCAACTAATTGCAGTCTGTTATTAAATGACTCTGTCAACTGTTATTAAATGACTGTTATGAGCTCGGTTTGACGGATTTCGAAACTTATCACACAATACCAAATGTGAATTCATCAAACAACAAATTTTACTTTGACAATGATGACAAGGAAATTATAATCCCTGAAGGATGGTATGAACTGAGAGCCATAAATGCGTATCTGAATCGTGCAATTTCACTCAAAGGAGTTGATAGCGGTGATGATGTTGAAAATGAAATTGTTCCTCGAAAGGTTGATAACGATGACCTCGATGAAAACGGCGAATACCCAATCGTGCTACGCGCTAATCATAATACACTAAAGAGCGAAATCAAATGTACGTGCAGAATACATTTCACTAAACCCGACAACGTAGGATCTCTGTTGGGATTTTCATCAAATCGAATACTGCATCCCTGGAAATGGCAGGAATCTGATGTACCGATAAACATAATGAATGTCAACATTATCCGCATAGAATGTAGTGTCACCACTGGTGCGTACTGCAATGGCGAGCATGTACACACGATACATGAATTTTCGCCGAGCGTACCACCAGGATACAAGATATCGGAAACGCCTGCGCAAATCATTTATCTTCCGATCGTTGTGCGTAGCATTATGGATCTAACGATACGTATCGTGGATCAAAAGGGAAAACTACTCGATTTTCGAGGAGAAGAAATTACGGTTAGATTGCACATACGAAAGCGACGCTTGTGATGCTCGTTCTGTACGACACGGAATACGCCAGAGACAATATTTCTACGCGAGATAATACGATCCCACACGATAATACTCTTGCAGGAAGACAAGCGGTATTGAGTGTTAAATTACCCGCAAAGAAGAAACTCAGTGCAGCGAATCGTGAATTTTTAGAATCTCTGGGATTTATTGTACGATATACTAAAGGCAAAAGGATGACATGTTTTGAATATCAGTGGGGAGCCAATCTTTGACGATCGTGTCATCAAAACTGAGACTTATACGTACAATCCGTATGCCAACTCAACGTTTGGACACAGTGATGAAATAAGAATTCCTATACAACACCAAGACTTGTACACCCTACCATCTGAAAGTTTTCTCTACGTTGAGGGAAAGTTCACGGTGCTTAAAAAACCTGATGATCAAGCAATAGTAGTATTGGGAAACAATTGCGTTGCATTCATGTTTGATGAATTTCGTTATGAGCTCGATGGTGTGGAGATTGATCGCAATCGAAACGTTGGAATAACAACCACGATTAAAAACTACATCTCTCTAAGCCCTGAGAGGCGTCATACTTTGAAAAATGCTGCGTGGGATGTAACACATAATAATGGGGGAAAATACTTCAATTTTTGTGTACCTCTCAACATATTGCTAGGATTCTGTGAAGATTACAAGCGCGTTGTTATCAATGCTCGTCATGAGCTAATTCTGATACGTTCGCGCAATGATAACAATTGCGTATTCAGTCAGCATCCATTAGTAGAGGCAGAAGTTGAATTGCTCAAAATACAATGGCGTATGCCTCACGTAATATTAAATGAGATAACTAAATTGTCAGTACTTAGAACATTGGAGAGTGGGCGATACTTGAATATGAGCTTTCGCTCTTGGGATCTATACGAGTATCCACTGCTTCAAAGCACAACGAAACATTCATGGACTGTGATAGCTGCCTCCCAGCTAGAGAAACCAAGATATGTAATTTGCGCTGCAGACTGGCAAAAGGACATTACACTATTCGACGACTGCAAGCTCGCCAATGTTAAACTTTATCTCAACTCGGAATCCTATCCTTACGATGATTTGAATTTGGACTTTGACAAAAACAGATTCGCCATTTTGTTCAATATGTACTCTTGATTCCGTAAATCTTATTACGGCTGTAATAGTGATAATTCTTTGCTCACTATCGCAAAGTTTCAATATAACGGCCCTCTCACGGTTATCGATTGCTCGCGTCAGAACGAGTCTGTGAAAATGCTACCGTGGACGTGCGAATAGAGTTTACTCTGCTCTATACTTGCAAATACTACTGCCTATTGTTTGATCTTGCACGATCGCGTTGTTGAATATTGTCCATTGACAAACATGGTTCTTAAAATTGTATAGATCAGCAAGTAACCCGTGCTCGATAAATGAATAATTTAAAGACGAGTTTCTTAAATATTGACGTCAGTCATCAATTGATCTTGCTATCGACTTGATTGAGCCAATACATCTTCGTTATGTCTGTACCTACATTTGTCGATCTACAAGGGTTCATTGTTGGGAGAAACTTTGTCGTGAAGGAAGTAGCGATTCTGAGAGCGGAATGTGTGCTGTCTCATTACATTTTCGCGAGTATCATACCATGGAGACTTCTCACAAAATCTGAGAGATACGAAGCGTCATGGCTGAGTCGAAATCATCATGGTGTCACATCCGGAAGGGATGAGAGCATAAACTTTCGTTTCCCTCTTTCTTGCCTACGCCAAGCGCAATAGCACGGGATGAGGGTAAAAGGAGAATGTGTGAAACGGGTGTTCTAGGTCTCGAGTGCCTAGATGGTCAAGACTTATGTGAGCGATTGCGACAGATGTAATTACTGTTTACAAATTTTCGTTTATTGCCGAGTACCGTCCACTTGGCCGGTCGGAAACATGGGGAGAATACAGTTCGGCGGATTAAGAAAATGATACAAAAAATGATGGAGTTAGCTTACGTTTTCTGAATGACGGTCCTTCGGACTTCGGTGAAAGGACCTTCGCTCTCGGGCCTTTTACGCTCGCTAGTACAATGCCTGTCGATTGGCCGCACACGCGCTGTGTTTACAATGGTGCCGCAGATGGGTCAGATGGTCACTTTACGAGTGTGAAGAGTGCAGAGAAGATTCACGATATTTTTCGGAATAAATAGATATGTAAATAGATGCTCGAAGAACAGAGTTGAATTATTAAACGCGGAACAGAGGTACGAATCGCGATACAAGGTTGGAGTCGATAGAAGAGATCTTTCTGGTTCGGAAGATGATGCTGAACTGAATTTTCTTTAATCCTCTGGACCTTCCTGCTCCAGATTTCCCTTCTTGGGTGGAGTAGGAGAAAAGGGGGTTTTCGTTTTTGATTCTCTCTTAACCAATCGGAGTGGTCGACGGGGGAGACAGTTCTTTGTATCTCGGAGTCTGGGCGCACGAAATTAATTACAAATAGACCAATCGGAATGGAGCTGTTCCGAGCGAGTTTTCGTGGAAAAAGCGCATGGGATCGTGTTTGTTTATCTAGAGTCTAGGGCCCGGCGCCGAGTCGCCCCCGCGATAGTGCAGCTGCGATGCGCCTCGTTGCCCTTCCTTGTGCATTTTATTTTCGTCGCGGCCCGGTTTTTTATGACCGAGTCGAGTGGACTTTTCCGGCGGTCCTGGTCTATACTTGGTTCCCACACGGATTAGAAAATCGGAGCTCCGCTATGCCTTCGCCGGCGGGTGAACTCTGGGTTATCTGGCTTGCAGTATGATATTTTTTTGTTTTACGACTTTTCCGAGAAAGCGTGCCTAAAACTATGTTCTCGTTGAATTCGAGTGCGTAAGGAGGGTCGTACGAAAGTACGCCCGACGCTCGCTTATTATATACAAGAACGTGTCGAAAAATGTAAATGCCATATTCGTTTAATGGTTACTCACGATTTCCATGGGAAATCGCTCAGGCCAGCGTTCTCGCCGGATTTCAACAAAGTAGGAGAGAAAACGCAATATGTCTATGCGCTTTGCTCGCGACGTTACAATGGTCTAAAGTGGGCCTATGGAAACGTTCCATATAGCATGGCTCAAGGTTTAATAACAGCTGCAGTTGTGGGCCCAGCGGAAGACGAGATGTATCCTATCGTATATCATGACGGCCATGAAAAACGAGAATGGCTAGCTGATATATTAAATATGAAAAATGATCTAGTTATTGAAACGTTGGACGTGGACTTTGGCGATATGGATATCTTAAGTAAATTAGGCGTAAACTATACTCAACGATGCGAAAAGCATGAAAAAAATTGTGCATTACAAAAAGTATTTAAAATGTTTAATTGGTGGTTGAATCATAAAGATTCATGCAAATAAACGAAATGTGACATTATGTGATTTTTTAATTCTCACCCCTTTTTTGTTACATTATCTGTTATGAGACTACATAGTTGTAAAAAATATTGCTCTTAAACATTCGAGAGACGTACGTGAGACGTTCATGATACGTTCGGAGACGTTCGGAGACGTTCATGAGACGTTCGGAGATGTTCGTGAGACGTTCGGAGACGTTCAAGAGACGTTCGGATACGTTCATGAGACGTTCGTGAGATGTTCGGAGACGTTCGTGACACGTTCAAGAGACGTTCGTGAGACGTTCATGAGACGTTCGGAGACGTTCGTGAGACGTTCAAGAGACGTTCGTGAGACGTTCGGAGACGTTCATGAGACGTTCGTGAGACGTTCGGAGACGTTCGTGAGACGTTCGTGAGATGTTCAAGAGACGTTCGGAGACGTTCGTGAGACGTTCGGAGACGCTCGTGACACGTTCAAGAGACGTTCGTGAGACGTTCGGAGACGTTCGTGACACGTTCAAGAGACGTTCGGGAGACGTTCATGAGACGTTCGGAGACGTTCGGAGACGTTCGTGAGACGTTCAAGAGACGTTCGTGAGAC
>CAXFZQ010000211.1:0-17104 GCA_964007375.1 Ophion obscuratus | reverse complement strand
GTACGAAGCGGTTGAGCAAAGTTGGTTGGACGAGGTTAAAGGGCGTATAGAGAGAAGAGCATATAGGGTCGATCGGGTTCAACATTCATACACCCACACACGTACATATCGTTAGGACGGACAAAGGGCGCAACCCGAACGACTTTACGTATTGAATCGCGCGAGCGTTAGAACGTTTTGTTTGTCAGTCTTCGATCTATATACACATATGTATCGCTGACTACTGTCCATCGCGTTAGGACTACATCACTTCGAATCGCCATACAGTGCAACTGCGTACTTCGAAACGCTACGTGTTACTGCTTGGCTGCTGATGATGATTGCGAGCCCACATGTTCGAAGCTCACGCTCATCAACTAAACTCGGTCCCAGGGGTTTAAGAGGGGAACGAGGCTGGCGGGGATTCAACGTGGAGAAAGACGATGAAGGGGGGCAAAAGCTCGACGCACCCACACACAGTTAGGGAAGTAGCAAATCGGTTTGGTTTAAGGGAAGGTGGGGCAGATGCTACTCGATTTTCCAGTCCACTCTGAGCGATCAAGCCCTCATAGTGTGACACGAAAAGGGAAGAGAGACAGAGAGAGAGAGGACAGGGTGGTACTCACACGGATCTTCAGCCGACGAGTAGCAGGACACCCTTGACAAATCAATTCGGACATAATGCTGTAAACACGATGGGCCCAAAGAGGAGAAAACTACTGAGGGACAGAGGAAAGCAGGCAAGCTGAAGCGGAAAGCGTGACAGAGATAGAGGGAGATTCAGACGGAAGGAAGTGTTACTGCCGTGTGAGTTTGCACAGTCGATTCTCTCATTGGATGCTGCCTGGACTCCATCGAAGCCTGAGTGCATCCTCGTATCAATAGGAGATTCCAAACGTACGATGACCATGCCCTCTCATCGTGCAATCAAAGCCAGGATCGACAATCGACATCTTTCACTTTAATGCTATCCAGAGCACAGTAGCTTGTACATTCTATTTGCCCATACTACCCTGCCACATTGTCCATAGATAGAATCAGCCTTTTCGCGCCTCATAGCGCTCCTCATTTTTTACCAGCCCAGCTGAAGTCCCTCGCTTCTGCATCACTTGGCCAACTTTGTCCAGAAAGTTTTGAGCCTCTGAAGATAGAATATTCGACGAGAACGAAGGAGGCGAACGGAGGCGAAAAAATCTTGAGAAGCGGTTGGGTATGAAATATGCAAGTCCACACACGGACCGGGCACGAAGATGTCCGAGGAGCAACGGGATTTGCGAGACGTGTAGGATAAAGGAGAGTAGGATAGATGGCTGGAGGAAAGAAGAGCAGTGATTACCTACCCCCTGAGTCCAGCCAGGGATGCTCTTTATAACTATATAGGCACGGGGATACACACATAGAGAGACGATCGGACCAAGTTCAATCCGGAGTGCAAGAGCCAAGCCATCGAATGGAAGCCAACGGAATATAAATAATTCAGGACACCGGATGCCCCACGGTGGCAACTTTTAGCCGATCGAACGTGGACCCCGTAGCTTCATCGTCGGCGAGGCAAAACTCTCAGTTATCGACCGCGTATTGAAAAGTATTGATAACTTGAGTAGAAACTCAAGTTATCAATACTTTTTTCGTAAATTTTTGGACGAACAAGATCTTCCGTAATTTTGCAGAACCCAGACATGAAAGCGGTGGAAAGGGATCGCCAATGTCCAATGGCTGTTGGGTAGAGAGTCTTCTGAACGTTGCGTTCATAACACAACTTTCAATAGAACTTCCATATCACTTTCATACCAACAGCCAAGAAGTTGGCACTTGGTGCATTCTTTGACTCACTCGAGAGGACATCAATTGAAATTGCTCGCCTCTATTGATGAACCACATTCCAAAAACTCTCAGTTATCGACTACGTATTGGCCAACGAAACTCAACTTATCGATACTTTTTTCGTAAATTCTTGGACGAACAAGATCTTCCGTAATTTTGCAGAACCCAGACATGAAAGCGGTGGAAAGGGATCGCCAATGTCCAATGGCTGTTGGGTAGAGAGTCTTCTGAACGTTGCGTTCAAAAGACAACTATACTTCCATACCAAAACATTCAAAATAACTTCCATACCACTTTCGTACCAACAGCTAAGCAGTTACTTGGCGCATTCGTCGACTGACTAGAGAGCACATCAATTGAAATTGCTCGCCTCTATTGATGAATCACATTCCATATGAAGGCACCAAGGCACTTGGTGTGATCCGCTGGAAATTTGGAGCTTTGCTTCAGCCTGCGTCAGGATCGTATTGCCACTTGACATAGAGCACGTGAATACGCAGCGAATATTTTGATTAAAGAGTTTGCCGACTGCACATCAAACCCCTGCCCTCTATCAGTGCTACCCATCAGAACAGATTCATCCGAGTTTCGGTCACGGCATTTTCTTTCATCTCTTGTACATCGGACGGAAATCGTGCGAGCTCTCCATGCTCCCGGCTGCCAGTTTAAAAATAGCTTTTTTTTTGTAGTCCAGCGATGAACGTCGAAGAGGCACTCGAGAAACACACTTTCGGGGCGACTGCAATCGCGAAAATCTCCGGTTCAACTGGAGCGAAAATGTATTGGGACATGGGCGAGGGTCGCTCGAACGCGTTCCGAACAACCAAATGAAACGTCGGACAGCTCGCAAAGGACCGAAATCACGCGATACATCGCCGAATCAATTTTCTCACTGTGCCTCCATGCACGCTCGTCTCTGATCGCGAGAATCCAATACACCAAAGGTCAGCATCGAAATCAAGTATTTTACAAGTCTGACTATTGGTGCCGTTCGTTTGTGCGAATGGCTTTTATTTTTACAAGATCGAGTGAGACCAGGTGATTTTTTTTTATCGATCGCTGTCACGTTTGGTAGGCAATTGATGGACGTTTTATTTTCGTTCCGAATAATCATCGCTGTGCCTCGCCACGCCATATGATCCGAGAAATGTAATTTCATAAGTGGAAGGTGACCCACGGATTAGATAGGACCAGTGGCGAGGGTATTGACCAGCAACCCGCAGAACTCGACACCAGCATAGCAGGCTGCATGTGTACATGGAATAAGGACACTTCGAACCCGGTACATCGATCTAATGTTGGTTATCAGCACGTTTGGGTGTTTTGAGAAAAGTCCTTGAATGTTTGTCAAACGGCTCGTTGATTCAGGTTACAGTCTGGTAGTTGAAATTACCCTTATTGGAATGTACTCGCATTTATCCAAAGATGATTTCGAAGACATTGGGGTTTGCATAGAGTTGAGTATAGGGACAATATTCTAGTGTGAGGCCAGACCTCGAAGTCTAATGTCTTAAAAATCACATTTTCCATGTATATATACATTTGGGACATTCCACGCCATTTCACCTAGCCCATGACCCCGACCATTTTTGGTTTTCCTGATTTTTTTGTAAGATTATACTCCATGAAAGGAATATCCACACCAATTTTATAGGTTTTTATCTTTTCTCCTTTAGGAGTTATAATTTTCCAAAAAATATCGATTTGAGAAGTTTTAGAATCGTTCAAACGCTGATAACATGTGAACTAATTGAGAGATCGACAAATGTCACTATATCATTTTCTCTCATTTTAAAGCACACTTTCGTTAAAAAATTACGAAACAATTATCAATGATCAATGTCAACGTTTTTTGGCGTCTAGAGTGAAAACTTTTTTTTTACCAATATGGCCTTTTTTCATTTTTTTTTTTTTCAAAAAATTCTCTAGAATGGAGTGACCCATTCTATGATTTTTAAGACTAGTCTCATTGTGGGCTGATTTTTCCTTCTATTTTTATCCGAATTAATAATATTGTTTTCAGAAGACTTTTATCATTTTAATCTCCAACAATGTTATTTATGATTTTGTGATACTCGATCCTGCTTGAGCAGGCCTGAAACGGTTTATTTTTTATTTGTGCTGAATTTAACGAAAAGAAATGATTTTTTATTTAAGATAATTTTTTTCGTTAAATTCCGCACAAACCATTTGATTTTTCATTCAAATGATTTTATTAAATAATTTTGTATTCATAATAATTATTTTTCGTTATATTCCGCACGAACTAAAAATAAACCGTTTCAGGCCTAACGAAGCCGAATGGAAAACCACAAAATCATTAATAGAATTATTGGGGATTAAAATGATAAGTCTTCTGGAAAAAAATGATTAATTCGAAAAAAAAAATAGAAGAAAAAATGGGCCTACGATGAGACTAGTTTTAAAAATCATAGAATGGGTCCCTCTATTTTAGAGAATTTTTTGAAATAAATAAAAACAGGCAATCATCTTTAAAAAAAATAGTTTTCACTTTAGAAGCAAAAAAATGTTGACATTGATAATTGATCATTTTTTTTCATATTTTTTAACGAAGGTATGCTTCACAATGAAAAAAATATGATATAGTGGCGTTTGTCGATATCTCAATTAGTTCAGGAGTTATCAGCGTTTAATCTTTTCCAAAACTTCCGAAATCGACATGTTTCGGAAAATGATAACCCCTAAAAGAAAAGAGATAAAAATCTAAAAATTGGTGTGGATATTCCTTTCATGGGGTACAATTTTACAACAAAAAAATCAGGCAAACTCAAAATGGTCGGGGTCACGGGCTAGGTGAAATGGCGTGGAATGCCCCATATGTATTGATCATGAGAATTGGGAATACAGTAGCAACAAATGGCTAGGACACGCCTAGACATAAACCAAACGGAATCGCGTACTAGGTTCATGCTGAATGTGGATATCTACACCTACACATATATGTATACATGTACACAGACGCAGCAACGCTTGTAATTCCAACAGAGAATATACAGTGTGGCCTACACGAACACGCCTCTCCCTGTCCCTTCTTCGTATATTTCCGGATGAAAATCATAAAGTCGTATGTCCTGCTGCCTGTTCCGCTCAGACTTTGGTGGTCGGATCTCGTGAGCAATATCGAAGTAAGCATGGGAGACACTCCGTATGAACTCGTCCCAAGTTCAGCCCTATCTCTCGTGCATTCGTACACCTCTCAATAACGTTTCCATCTCATTCGACGAGATATAAATTTGTTTTTAATAATAAATTTCATCGCTGCTAATGACACTTAAGCAACTTATTTGCAACGGGCATGAAGCGGCAGTGTTCCAGTAATTCAGTTATTGGGAGTACAACTTTGCAGTGACCGTTTTTTTCAAAAGTTTAAGGCTTTATTATAAAAAAGTGGCTACATATTTTTTAATCAAAGTACTGCCCGTCGCTAGCTACGACCTCAGCCCATCTTTCAGGTAGCATTCGAATCCCGCGTCGATAAAAGTCTTGGTCCTTGGAGGCAATCCAGGAATCGACCCAATTTTTGACTTCTTCGTAAGTACCGAAGTGCTGGTCAGCCAAATCGTGTGCCATTGACCGGAACAAGTGATAGTCGGAAGGGGCAATGTCTGGAGAGTACGGCGGGTGGGATAAAACCTCCCATTTCAGCGTTTCCAAGTACTTTTTCACGACATTTGCAACATGGGGTCGGGCATTGTCATGCTGCAGTATCACCTTGTCATGTCTTTCGTTGAATTGTGGCCGTTTCTCTTTGAGTGCCTTACTAAAGCGCATCAACTGACGTTGGTAGAGTTCCCCTATGATGGTTTCGGATGGTTTGAGCAGCTCATAGTACACAACGCCCAGCTGGTCCCACCAGATACACAGCATCACTTTGGATCCGTGAATATTCGGTTTGCGCGTCGATGACGGAATATGACCAGGCAGTCCCCATGATTTTCGGCGTTTAGGATTATCGTAGTAAACCCACTTTTCATCTCCAGTCACAATCCGGTGCAAAAATCCTTTCCTTTGTTGTCTTTGGAGCAGTTCCCGCAAATGCTGAGAATTCGGCTCGTAGGTTGCCATGTTTGAGTGCCAATAACTTTATAATGCATACACGTATCCGTTAGCTTTTTTAAATTGTTTACATTGGCAGAGCCTCTAGGTTAAAATGCCACTTTTTTATTGAGCTAGGGCCACTACTTCGGCCCCAGTGGCTCTCTAAGTAAAACGGTCACTGCAAAGTTGTACTCCTAATATATTGAGATTATGAAGATTTGGTTGATGGGTATAGGGTCTCGAGATCGAGAGATACTATATTGCTTGGAAACGAGGGAAGAAAGATCATTAACAATTTTGAGGGTCAGCCGAGAACATTGCGGAAATCCAAGGGTTGATTTTGTCGATACACGTATTCAAGGGTTGATAGTCTTGATGACAGAGAGCGTTTTACATACCTACCAAATAAACAATCAAATTTTCCCAATTCTCTCTTCTGCCTGATCCAAAGTGTCAATTACCTGCCTTGCTTTTATTTAAATAAATAAATGCAATGGAATTAAATTTCTAGTTTATCGTATCCGCGATCTCTTTCACCGTATACGACGCCTGCGTCGCGTGTCCTACACAACCGACGCAGAGCACCCGAATAAAGGATATACACTAGTCGGAAATGGACAGTTCACCGGAGAGAGACAGAGAGATTCAGGGACATCGAGAAAAGAGAATTTCATAGGGTTGGGGAGAGTTTGGTCTCCCAACAGCAGTAGCTGCGGATACTATATGTTTATATATATATATATATATATATATATATATATATATATATATATATGGGTACATATAGAGCAAACCAGGATTAGTGCTGATTGGTCCAGCGTTGGCGTGATTAGAGATGTTATCAGGCAGCTGGACCAAATGCTATCCCTGGCCCTCCCTTTCTCTCTCTCTCGCTCTCTCTCCTTCCCACTATCTCGTCCACCACGTAGTAACAAGCCGCAGGGACGTGTCCGCATCCTTTCACGTAGCGCATGCCATAGATACCGTTTGAACAAGCGCGAGCTTTATTCTCCATTTTTTTGCGACTGCGTCGATGCCGCGATACGAGAATATATTATTTTTCGATTATGTGTCGTTTTAACTCGGCGATCGGTATGCGCAATTTACGATTCCACCATGAGATACGTTAGTATGTGCGCGTGGATGTGCGAACGCTTAAAACTTCAGCTGCGAAGTTGAAATTGTAAATGTTCACTTTTTAATGATTTTGTAAATGAATTATACTCTAAAGAAAGGATTATTTCGTCCTGAAAATAAAGGATTTTGTAAAAGAAGATATTATTTCATGCTGACAACAAAGGATTGTGTAAAAAAAAAACATATTATTTTGTCCTGAAAATAAAGGATTTCCTAATAGAAAATATTATGTCGTCCTGAAAAAAAGGATCTTGTAAAATATTATTTCGTCTTGAAAATGAAGGATTTCGTAAAAAAAAATAATTTCGTTCTGAAAATAAAGGAACTTATGGTAGAAAATATTATGTCGTCCTGAAAATGAAGGATTTCGTGAAAAAAAATAATTTCGTCCTGAAAATAAAGGATCTTATCTTAGAACATTATTTTTTTTTACAAAATGCTTTATTTTCAGGACTAAATTATATATTTTTTACAAGATCTTTTTTTTCTGGACGAAATAATCTTTTTTTACCTGATCCTTTATTTTCAGGACGAAATCATATTTTTACTTACGAAATTCTTTGTTTTCAGGACGAAATAATATTTGAAAAATAATATCCTCTATTTTCCGAAAGAAATAATTTTCTTTACGAAATCCATTGTTTTCAGCGCGAAATAATATTATTTCATCCTGAAGACAAAGGATTTTTCACCATAAATGACTATTTTGGAAAATCTCAATTAGTAGAAGTTTGATTGAAAATCCGTCGATTTTATCGGACGGACTTGTCGATGAGATCGGTTAACGGAGCGAGCCAATATCCCGGAAACAATTGAATATATCGGGACACGTAAAGTCGATTCGCCAAGTAAAGCGAGCACGAATACAAGGAGAGCCTCTCTATTATTCCTCGGACAATCCTCAATGGGATATTTTTGGGTTCACTTCGTTAAAAGCAGTTTCAGCTGGAATATTGCCATCTTATTACCATTTCATTCGCACCTGCATGATTTACAGAAACGTAATAGGAGCGACGACAGGTCCATCGAATATTAAATGTTCCGATGTTTCTCCGGCGCTGCGAAATATACTCTCCGATTTTATTAACATCCACGAGAATTCGGAAGTCTTTTCTCCAGTCGTTCGAACACTTCTACCTTTGGGAAAAAAAAACGTTTCTCGTTTTTTCAAATGTTCGTGAAGACGTCAAAAAAAAAATTTCGAATTCTCTCAGGTAATAGAATCGTAACGCATTGTGAGCAAAGAGTACCTGCAGGTGTTAAGTTATCGGTTAAACAAAAGTTTACCAAAGACTTCCGGGTGATGCGAAGGCTTCGTCACGATTTCTCGCGAGTTTCACGCTCACAGTGGACCGATATTAAGCGTTTCATTTTTCTCACGAAAGATAAAAATGAAACGACTGACCGGTCTTAAAAATCGATGAAAATGCTCAACACCCACGCATATATATATATATATATATAGCGGCAGAAGTTTTTCCGTCTCTGTATTACGATGACGATGGCACTGCGTCTCGCCTGCCAATTAGCAGCTTATCGCTTATAGGTTTTCGATATTTTAGCCCCCGGCACTTTTCGGTAAGCATAGACCTGCATCATCGCAGGGGTGAGAGGCTCGTTCGTCGCTCAACTTTTCAAAGTCCACGTTCTACAGTTATACCAAAATACACATAACTCTCCCTCCCCTTCCACCATATCCCAGGCCAAGGATTGTTGATTTTCAATCGCCCACAGCTAGTTTGCGACTCGGTGATAATTAGTATTGATACAAAAAATATATAGTATCGACGATCGTTAAACAGCACGAAAAAAAAAACAGTTCGATAACCAATTACAGGGAGTAGAAAAAGTATACATTCTTTTCAATTACTAGAATTCAAAAGTGTTTTACGTATTTATTTTTATTTTTCGAAGATGATAAATAAAGCAAACAGTGTGAAAGCAGAATCTTACAATTAAAAAAAAAATTGTATCTCTAGCAAGGTTTCTTCTTTAAAAAAAAAAGAACAAAATATGTACTTTTTTTATGCTCAGAAAAAATAGACTTTCTTATCCGCATAAAAAATAGACTTTTTTTACCTGCATAAAAAATATACTTTTTCGGAATTGTCACAAATACTTTTTTCAATACTCAAAAAAGTTATACTTTTCCTATAGTTCCCACAAAATAGATCGTTTTTTAAATCCTCATAAAATATATACTTTTGCTTTAATCCTCACAAAGAATATACTCTTTTTATTGTTACAAAAAAAAACGTTTTTTTTTTCGATCCTCACAAAGAATGGACTTTTTTATCCTCACAAAAATATACTTTTTTTTAATCCTCACAAATAATAGACTCTTTTTCTTCTCACAAAAAAAAATACTTTTCTTCGATCCTCACAAAGAATGGACTTTTTTATCCTCACAAAAATATACTTTTTTTTAATCCTCACAAATAATAGACTCTTTTTCTTCTCACAAAAAAAAAATACTTTTCTTCGATCCTCACAAAAAATATACTTTTTTATCCTCACAAAGTATCTACTTTTTTTAAATCTTCACAAAAAATATCCTCTTTTTTGTCCTCACCGTTCACAAGAGGGCCACAAATGTTCATATTTTTCGCAGATGACAAACAAACTGACAAAACAGCAACAAAAATCTTTGTATCCTGAGCAAGTTACCTCACTAAAAACAATTAAAAAAAAAACATTTTCACGAGACTCCACATTTCAAAAATATACCACCAATTTTCGTCTTGTCCCCAGACTCTGAACAAAAAATTCGTAACAAGGCTCAGATGAAAAAAAAGGTGCAATACAAAAAAAAACGATCTCTGCCCCAACGCAATGCGCGACACCCAAAAAAGGTCCCATCAAATTGGCATCCTAAATGTCCGTAGGTTCGTATGCAGTATCGAGCAACGAATTTTGCGAGACGGGCACGAACGAGCCGCAGGAGCGTTCCAAAGGTGCTAATATATACGAGGCAGGTAGAACAAAAGGCCTCACTCGGACGAGCAACAAACGGCGATGTGTCTGTCTCAAGGGTTGCCACACGATGGTGCGCTGTCGGGCGATGCTTCCGCGTACGCCAAGATGGCCAAATGAACAAAAGGGCGTAACTCGCATCACGTTACGTGTTAAATCGGGTGAGTTATCCTCTTTCGCTTCCTATATACGTATAGCTGGCGAGCCATAGGGGGTGTGTGCCATTTGCAACGGTACAGGGGAGCAGAGCAAAGAGAGCGAGGGAGAGAGAGAGAGAGAGAGAGAGAGGAAACGGAGAGGGTTGAACCTGAGCGGCGGACTGGAGAGCAAGGATATATGGGGAGGCTTTTAGTTTCGTTAATGGGTATCCTCGCAGACCGATAAGTGCCGAGATCTGTCTTTCCATACCTTTGCTTACATTACACCTTACCCGATACTTTTTTTTTCGTCTTATTAACGATACTCTGCTGCCACAGTTGCCGTCGTTCCCACCAACAATAATCCACAAAAAAACCCAACAGATTTGTAGCTTCACCTTATCTACTACATTATTTTTCCACCGACAATGCGCATCATCCATTCCGAAATTAAACTGTCACTAGTTGTGACAGCCGAAAACATCTGATTTTTGGAATTTTTTGAAAATTTTGATGATAAATTAGTACAAAAATTAGGTATTTGAAAAAGTATCATCTGAAGAACACTCTGTAATTTTGTTGTGTCAAAATATTTAATTGTCATCGATTTATGGCCGATGTCCGGGAAGAACCTCTCGAAAACGATTTTTTCTGTGAACAATGCCCTTTTGAATCAGGTTATCTAATATCCAAAATTGAAACACATTTCGTTGGTATACTAGTTTCTCCTATGATTGATCGAAAGAATTTCCGAAATATCGAATAGAAATAACATGGCGGGTGTTAAAAGCGAGTCGTCATTTTTGCGAAAAAATTAGCATTTTTCGTTCATCAAATGGAAAATATGTGTCAAAATGTATTGTTTTTAAAAAACATGAAGATGGCATACTGGGAACATAGAGATGATATACTGTCATAATATATTGGTTTTGAATAAAAGTAATTTTTCGACTTTACAACTAGGCGTAACCCCTTAATTGCTGTAACAAGAGCCATTTCACGAAGCCAGGAACTTCTGCAACAATCCCGAATTATTTCCATTTGTCGCCAAGCAATCGTACGAGTCCAATCCTTTTGGATGAATCTCATCAGCGTTGGTCGATTTTCTGTTCTTGCTCATGATGAATTATTATCAGCTGTAGATATATCTGTATATAGACAAGAAGATACCGATCACTTTGTCTCCCTAACCGATCGCTAATCGCGCACGTCAATCATCTTGGCCTTTTCCTACATTGAAGCACTATTAGCCACCCCAATGATGGAGCACAAGGAAATTATCCCCCTCGTAACTGACGTTGCACGATTGACGCCCATCACCCCGTACACTTCCTCCTCTTCTTTGCCTTTTCCCTCGTCCATTCCCATACAAAGCGCAATAAAGAATTTTATTTAATTATCGCCTTTTGCCGCGAAGAACAAACTTTATCTTTCTGTGCTTCCGTACACATCGTGCAAAGCTTTCACAAAATAATAACAATAACAACAATAGCCTTTGTACATTTGGAGTACCATTCACGCAGTTGAATTCCTGCCTTCCATTTCTGCTGCCCTTCTCCCTTCAACTTCAGTCCTACAAAACATCCAAACCCAAAGTCCCCAGCTCCCTAACCAGCTCACTGAGAAGGAACATCGATTAAGTGTCCGTCTTCGATTTTATTGAAACTCATATTTGTGATAAAGCATTGAAAACTATTGGACAAGTATTTTTTTTATCGGCGACCAAGAACGCTTTTAAGGGGGGAAAATACCCTTCAAAGAAAGGCCCTTAATTTAATTTTTTCAATTCTTCTCTAGTGGATTTTTCATCGCTTTACATTAGAAGAATTTGCGTTTTGTTTCATTCAGATCGGTGGACTGCTTGTGGGTGAAACTACAAAATTACCGTCAAATGGGGTTAAATTGACATTAAGGGTAACTTTGACAGTTTTTAGGGCTACTTAACAGAGCGCCAAAATAGCGCCAAAGGACGTTTTTTTTTCTATTGCTGCTCTAATTTGTCGTTCAAGTTTATTATAATGTTGCTTAAGTTGATTGTAATGTTGCTGAAATTAATTTTGATCTCAATGATAATTATAAGATTGATTAAGTGCCTACACTAGTACCCTAGGTACTTGATATTTTCATGTAAAATGTTTCCGTAATAAAGATGACAATTTGATTGTAAAACATCGTTGTTTTTCATTTAATTCCATGTATAATTCATAAAATATCATTTTTTTTATCAAAACGATGTCAAAGCAACTCTCAACCCTTGACATAAGTTGCCTTTCCATGCATTGTCAAAGAACTTTTGTCATGACACTTTTTTTTTAATATAAAATTGTGCGAGGGATGGTGGGGTTTGATTTTCTTATACATTTAATAGCTAAAGGACACATGGTTCTATTGGAACAAAAAAATTGGTACTTAGGTTGTTAAAAAAAGTTACCAACAAAAAACTTCTAAAACCTCTTTGAAGTAACCCCATTTCGGGGTATCCATCGACACGCCTTTCGTTAAGGGGTGGTTTCCCCCCTTAAACACGTTTTTTCCGCCGATAAAATAATAGGTGTCTAATAGTTTTCAATGCTTCATCACATATATGAGTTTCAACCAAATCGAAAGTGGACACTTAGGGGAGGTTTCTATTTTGTTGGGCCAAAGTTTTAATTTTTTTATTTAGCTGTACCGGGAGGAGCCAATGAAAAGCACTATATGGTCCTGGCATAGCAGATTAGGTATGAGTATGATACCTTTTATTTAATTCGCACATAAACTTCAGTTTAACTTTAAACGCGCTTTTCGCGAAACTACGTTTTCGAAGTTTGCTGAAGTGCTCCTATACGCCCTAGATGATCAATCGTTATAAAATTTGGCAGGCACGTGTAAAACAAACGTCTCCATTGATTCAACTGGAATTATCCAAAAATATTCAAACGTTTTTTTATTTTATGAGCAAAAAACTGCAAACATTTTTGTTAACAAACTAAACTTTCCCTCGATGGCCTACCATTTTATTATTTTTTTATTTTTCTTCTTGGTTCTAGATCGACTTATGCACAATATTGTACAAAGTAGAAATATGTTTAAATGTTTGCTTCAGATCACCTGTCCAGGTATTAAGACTTCCGCAAGCCAACAATATCATCGCCGGCGCACCGACACACATGGCTCCTCCCACTCCCAGTACCTTTTTTTGTCAGACTTAAAAAAACATTATCATGTTCCATAAAGACCCCTTAGTAAACATACGGAATGTCAACATTCCATATTCAATATTTTCCGCGCAAAAAATTGGTCAAAAATCGAACATTTTTAGGCCCAACAAAGTAGGAACCTCCCTCAAGCTCCCTTGTGATTGTCATCATTTTTTGGGTTGCCGCAACTGATTCCAGATTTAGCGAGGAAGCTTGAATCCCAGCGTTCCTTTGTTTTCCTCTTCCCTCTGCTCTTCATCCTTCGCACTCGCCGTGCAGTTTCGAATCACCGCATCAGTCCAATGATGTCAACCTTCGGTACATCTGTATACGCTCTATGTATATAACATTTCGTCTCTGTGTATAAGTGCTTGAACGTACAGGAGGATCCTCATTCCCATATGTTGAGTTGGATATACACTGCAGTAGGAAAACAGTATATGTGGCATATCCATTGGATAGTAGAGCTATTGCTGCGATACTCGTACGTAACTACATGCAAATGTATATATAGTTGTGGATATATCAGCGGATCTAGGCCCAACCGGACAGAGCTCCACATATACGTATAGGCTAACGTGTTCAACGCGCTAACAATTCAGTCGCGGTTACGATGCTATTTAGCTGCTCCGCCACGCTGATTACTCTCTCTCTCTCTCTCTCTCTCTCTCTCTCTCTCTCTCTCTCTCTCTCTCTCTCTCTCTCTCTCTCTCTCTCTTTCTCTCTGTCTCTCTCTCGCCTGATGCTGCTACCGGTGATGTTGCCGCTCCCACTGCCTATGCACAGCAAGTCCGCTTGGGATACCGTTGATGCCGCCATCCTGCTGTTGATGCACTGGTATATGCATTGGTATCCCAGAATCAGCGAACGCGCTTCCAATCTCCGACCTATACGTGTATGCGTCTGTAGGTGTATGTGTACATATGCAGGATTTAATAGGAAGATCAAACCTCTCCCTCCGACTGTTTCCTGCAACGTTATCTATGGATACTTTGAGGTATCCTCTGCGCCTATGCTGCCATCAGCGTGTAGACACTCGGCCGTGTGTGCGCACGCGGCGTGCACGTACTCGCAGTTGCTTTTGCGGGGGAGTGATGAGGCTGGGGAACTATCGATAGGTCGCGGTGATGCAGCTATGCTGTTGGATATATATATATATATGTTGATCGAATGTGCATTCAACATTGCGCCAGATGCACTCGTGCTGAATTGGCTGCAGTTTCCATGAAACATCCATGCTCTGCATGGCGTAATATCCTGCGGTTGAGGAGGCGAAAGGAATGAGGGAAAAAAGTTGACGGACTTTTTGATATTTTGACTCTCCAAATGGCGAAAAACAGTGGGTACAGGGGGGACATTAAGGCCTTAGGCCACAGTAACGGGTATAAAATCATGTGCGAATTTAACAATTTTTTTTCGCATGTAAAAGTGATTCGCTCATGAAATCAATTACACATATATTTAGTATGAATATCAAGCTGTTAGAATTTTTTTCCGAAGTACAAAATAACCGACTACTAATATTTTCTTTCGTTATCTTTTTTTAGGCGCTCCGCGGCGTGACTTTGAGCATCCACAATTTTTTACCCAGCACAAAAAACAAAAATTCTCGTCAATCTACATCAGAATACCTAGAGAAGTACGCACGGAATTTAAAAAATATTGTTTTATTCGAAAGTTTTAGGTATTTGAACTTAAGAAATTAATTATCAGTGAAAAATTTCATTATAATCGCTCATAAACTCCTCATAAAATGAAAACTTTTCGATTAATCAGAAATTCCGCACGTACTTCTCTGCGAAGTGCAATTAGGAACATAACTTTTAAATTTGAAGTAAATCGAGTGAAAATTGTTGAAGTTATTTGTCACGCCAATTGGAAAAACGCTGTTTCGAGAAGTTTCGAGTAGTCGGCCCATATTGCACATCGAGAAAAAAAATCTAACAGCTTGATATTCATACTAAATAGATGTGTAATTAATTTTATGAGTGAATCACTTTTTCATACGAAAAACGATTTGTTAAATTCGCACATGATTTTATACCTATTACTGTATAAGGCTTTAAGGGATTACCTCCACTTGCGATTTTGAAAAAATCGATTATTTTTTATTGCATTTTTTTGAAGTATAAGTATCTGAGAATATGTCCTGAAAATTTCAAGTCAATCCGAACAAAATTGACTGAGATATGAGCGTTGAAAGAGAAGAATCCGTGGTGTAAACGACCGGCTAATTGAAACTTTAAACGCGTTTTTCTCAAAATGGCATTTCTGAAGTCGGTGACCAAGATTACTCGAACACTAATGAACCGATCTTCTTGAAATTTTGCAGGCTTATTTAATACATAAAAATGTAGTCTTTAATCGTTCAATTTTTTTTTTTTCGAAAAAAATGGCCGTTTTATAGCCAAAAAACGGCCGTTTTTTTTCGTTAAAATCGAACCATTAACTTTGACTGTCCGCCATTTTGTGAAAAATGAATATATTTTAAAATCCTTCGATTAAAGACTAGTTTATACTTATATTTGACTAAATCCATCCGCATTTTTTTTTTCAGATGATTCACTTCGCCGCAATGTTGGTCACCGCAAACCGTGTATATAAAAACATTATTTCATTGACGGCCATTTGCCACTAAACAATGTAATATTTTTCAATAAAAAAATTACTGAAAGTTCTTCAAGATGTGTTCTTTAAGATGGTATATTGATCGATTAAAAAAGTTTTGTAGTTTTCTTTAAAAAAATTCATGAAAAAGGTCTTTTTTTGCGATACACGTGGGGATAACGCCTTAATACTAACTACGCGTCGTAATTGTGCGTTAAAGATGCAGTTGAAGGCAAAACACAAATGATTAGGCTCTCCAGTCGCGGTTTTGGGTAAATTGACTGAAATATTTCGTAGCAATTATTAATCACGCCCTCTTCCAACTTTTTTCACCATTACAAACAAACCCAACCGAGCCTACTTGCAAGCATAGTCAAGCTGCACTAAATAAAAAAATCTTGTTCTTTATCACATTTTGTTAAAATTCTTGTGAATGAATTGAAACAAATATCTAATAGTGGACTTGGCTTAACTGTGTTTCAACAATGGATACAGTATTGGCTCCCTTTCTCAATCGATAACGAATAATTCGAAGCGAGGTCGTTCCATAATGATTTGTTTAATTTCGAGCGGCTCTTTGTGCCTCGCTGAGAATGCGATTGAACGATATAATTGCGCAGGTCCCCGTTGTACATGTATAAGCGAGATTGAACGAGGAGTAAAAGTTCTTGGCCGCGTGCTCGATTGTTGCTGGGTGCGAAGGTGCTCGGTACCGGTAATGGTTAGAATGGAACCTCTCCCGCGAAAAGAGAAGAAGAGACGCCAATAAAGGCGAGAGTGTGTTTGTTTAGGCTCTTCACTTCGCCATCTCTCGGGCTCCTCTTCTGTATCTCCGCCTCTCAATTCACGTACTCTCGCCCACTCTTCCAAATGCCCCCGTTGTTGTTCTATATGCTTTTCCGCTTTTCCGGCAGCCCTCCCGTATACCTGTACTTTCACCACGGAGCATCCTCGGCCTCCTCCTCGTCGCGAAGATCCACGTTTTGACGTCATGGATTCGGAAGGCAAGCACACACTTCAACAGCTATACATTGACGATCTCGCGAGTCGAGCGCCCGGGCCAACACGCGGATGGGTGACCGCTCGTGCGTGGCTATACTTTTAACCATTTTTCGCGCATCTTCATTAGCACGCGTAGTACCAAAGTTCCTCGTTATAGCTCGTACGAATAGTTGTACATCGCGGGAATTAATTAAAAGTCTAATCTTA
>CAXFZQ010000210.1:0-12165 GCA_964007375.1 Ophion obscuratus | reverse complement strand
CTCTCTCTCTCTCTTGCGTACTCGTCAAAAGCTCCGGATTTCTATTCGTCGTTGCTCTCGACGATACCCAACATGCGAATACCGCGAACATCCCGTCCCTCGGGCGGTTTCCCGGTGGTTCGCGAAATATTTACGAGCCACTAAACACCTGCTAACGACCCATAACCGTAATACCCAACCCCTTGATTCGCGAACTCTGCTCTTTATGCCCGTGCACAGATTCGACGGATTATGCACGCCGCGCTGCATTCGGCTCATTTCAAACACACCCCAATCGCTCGCTACAATGTTTCCTAATCTTTTTTTTTCCCTTCCAACCCAACAATTACGTATCATTGCAAGTACGAGCTATTGTTCAAGATTGGGTTCTTTTTCGCTCTCCCGGCCATCGACCTCTAACAAATTTTTCGACAATCATGCAATCGTGGCAACTCACGATTTTCAAGGGAATGAAAAATAACTGAAGTTTTTTTTTGCATCACAACAAAAAGTGAGAAATTATTGTTTTTTCGCAATTCATTAATTTATTTATTATGGCGAAAATATTGACGTCGTAACTATTATTTATTGGGATCAAAGAATAATGAATCATAACGAACTGAGTGAAACATTATTTTGAACCCTTAACATTCAACGGGGGTTGAATCAACCCCAGCCGTTTTTCGACCTGCGATACATTCCAGAATCTTTTTTTTTTTTGACACTTTTTTTATATTAAAAATTACACGACCTGAACATAATCGGTATGGTGTTACACACAAGTGTCGAAAATGCATTGTAGTATTTTTAATTTTCAATTTTTCAATTATTTATCACTCTCCAAAGTGAGTGGGGTTGATTACACCCCCAATGACTATTACGTCACAATCTGGAGGTGTGACTGACAAGGGTTAACCCAACGAATAATATAAATTAATATAATATAAATTATTAATATAAAATGATAATATAAATAGTAATAAATAGTACGTTATTCAAGCTGACGGCAAATATAAATAAAACAAAAATTATGGCTTTTAGAAGTGGGTAACGAAAAGAGAAAAGTAAGAAACGGAGATATAAAGATGACGAGCTGGCAATAGTCAAGGAGTACAAAGATTGGGGGATACGGTTCTTAATGGGAAATAGCTTTGAAAATCACACCAAAATCCAGATGGAAAGAATTAACATCAGCCTCAAAAAAAGACCTAATGGACTACCTAATGAAAGTAATAGTAAAAAGTGGAATGCTGTATGGACCCCAAATATTGGGGGTGGAAAAGGAAGGAACAGGTAGAAAAGATGTCAAGGAAGGTATGTTAAAATGGCCATAGGAATTAGTAGAAATACCTTAAACTACATTTGTCGAATGGAAGGGGATGCAGGGGAATGGAAGTTGCAAATGTGGGAAAGGGCCGCAGATATCTACTTGAAATAATGAAGATGGGGGATGGTAAGTGGCCAAAAAATGCCTAAGGGACGGAGTAAACGCAATTATCAATGGTAACCCAGCAAAATGGGGAAAATTTAAAAAAAGCAATGGAAAGTGTAGGTTCGGAGGCAATGAAAATTAAAATTGAACAAGAAATTCAATACGATTGGAGAAAAATCGATGGGTCAAGATACTGCAAGGAATCTAAAGATAGGAAAACAGGTATACACATGGACAAATTTAGGGTGGACAAGATGATTAGCGGAAAGTTGAAAGAAACGTTGGCGAGGATAAGATGTGGTAATGTCGGGAAAGACGGGGAAAAAAGTAGTGCCAAATGTAGAATATGCAAGCAGGCAATTTAACATTTCAGATATATTTGCGAGGATACGGAAGTTAAGGGAAAACTAAACCAAGAAATAGTAAATAAACTGGAGCAATGGTTGGAAAATATGAAGGGATTAGCAATCGACCGGAAAATAGAAGCGCAACTGAAAATGCAACCGGTAAAGCAACCATGCGATTACAGAAGACAATTTGAGAAATTAGCAACTAGGATATATGTGTGTGTGTGTGTGTGTGTGTGTGTGTGTGTGTGTGTGTGTATCGTAAAATCCTTTATACAAATGGAAAGGAATGATCATTTATGTAAACACCCTTAAAAAGAGTGTACAAGTCATAAAATACTACTACTAACAGTACGTTATTTATAGCGAAAGAAAATAAAAAATGACTAGCGATTTTCAGCGATATATAAATATAATGTCCAAATGAGATTTTTTTAAATCCCATTATTATTGTTGCTGTTTTTACTATTATTATTATTAGAAATAAAAATAGTGTTCTCTCGATAGTCGCCCACTGTTTTCAACGTTACAAAAAAAAATAACAAACACGAACAGAAAATTAAAAATTATTTTCAACCAAATAAAGTATCACTTTCAATCGAACAAATAGTGAAATCTCATTTTAATGGCGTTGAAGTTTGCATGGTTGGAATGCAACGAAAATCATTTTTTTCTTATTTCCCAAATTTCCTCAGGCCAATTCGAGCTGCGAACATCGGGCAAAGCTTTTTTACGATTCTTATCTAGCGATCGACGAACTAAATCAGCAAAATATGATTTTGTATAACAGTGAAAATAAGAATAATAAAAACAATTTTCGTTGCATCCCAATGATGCAAACCGCAACATCGTTCATTTTTAGTGAACCAAAAAAATAAATCAATAACCTAACAATGTTCTGAAGCGATTTATTCCAACTCGTACGAATATTATCAGCATTATTATTATGTTTTGTAACAAAAATAGTGTTCGCTCTGATAACATTTTTGATACAGTTCCGAAAAAGGACATACCTCCGATTAATTTGGAATTTTGTGTACCCATGTATTTTCACTTGCTGATCACGAATATGATAGTGAAAAATTCCGCAAATTTGATTTTCAAGGGTAAAACTCACAAAAACTGATTTTTTAAAGGTTTTTCTATTTTATTGTAATAAATATTGATCTGAGAGAAAAACGTTTTCTACAAAAATTGTAGCCTTTGAAAAGGTTGATCTTTTATGTTCCATACAAGTTTTGTCTAAAACCAATCTGTTTCGAGGAAAAAGGGATAATGCTCCAAAAAGTACATTTACTTAAACTCCATTACTTTCGATATTATCTACTTCCTCACTTTACGGCGGGGAGGTTGTAGTTTCATCTTAACACTATACCTAAACAACGAACAAAGCCAAACAACACACAACACAAAAACAAACCCAAGCAACAAACAAATCCAAAAAACAAACAAACCCAAACCACAAACAAACAACACACAACAAACAAACCCAAACAACAAACAAACTCCAACCTTCCCACGGTAAAGTGCGTAACTAGATAATATCGAAACTTACGGAGTTCACCAAAATGTACTTATTGGAGCATTATCCCATTTTTCTCGAAACAGAATGGTTTTAGACTAAAACTGTATAAAACATAAAAAATCAATCTCTTTATAGGCTACAACTTTTGTGGGAAACATTTTCCTCTGAGATCAACATTAATGAAAATAAAGTGGAAAGACTTTTGAAAAATGAGTTTTTGTGAGTTTTGACCTTGAAAATCGAATTTCCAGGTATTTACACTATCATATTCGTAATCAGCGGGTCGAAATACTCGGGTAAACGAAATTCCAAATAAATCGAAAGTATGTTCTCTTCGGAACTACGCAAATTGTTGTTTCTCGAGATGGAAAAAAAAACATCGTACACCACTGTACAAATAATCGTTCTTTTTTTCGCGCACAGTAATTATTCACGACGGGAAAACGATTTGGAGCGTTTGCTAGAACAAACGGGCGCGCTTGATCCCCGATATTCCGAGGAATTACCGACACTCTGTCGGAGCCTACGAGGATATCGATTTATCGGAATAGTATCAATAATTCTCTCGCAGCTGGATAGGCCACTAGCGTATATCGCGAGTGGGCATACTCTTGGCTCCGTCGTAGTCGTCGTCGACGTACAATGCGGGAAACGTGTCTCCGGAGAATTTGTCGTGCGCCTCTCGGTTTGTTTCTCGAGCTTCGCGGAGCCCCCGCGGCACGTTATTATAATTGTTGAGAGACGCATTGGCCCCGTAGCGGGAAAGCTCGTGGTTGGGTCAAAGTGCATTATCGTCCGTTCTCCTCGTACGTGTGTACGAAGTGACACATACGGATACCGAGGGTTATACCTTGCACAATAATCCTCGACATTGCGGGACGTATATACACGTGGGGGGTGGCGTCGTTCGGTCATACTCACCGTCGCGGCTTCTTCACCACCCACATAGACACAACTCTAACCTCGTCATCTCTGTTTACCCTTCTCCCATCGTCACCCTTTTGCACCCGTTTCGACAGCGAGAAGATTTAACCCTTGCGGGTTTTCTCTCGTTCTTCGTTACTTCGAGCCTCATGCGACTTTATTTCCTGGCCACCCTTTTATATCTCCCTTAAGGGGTAACACCACTGTGAACGTCTAAAATTGAGCGTTTTTCCGCGATTTTTTTTTTGGGTGGAAGGACAAGTAAGACGATAATAATATTCGAGGATGTTATTAGTCGTATCTTGTAGTGGACAAAAAAAAATTGTATTAAAAAATTATACAAAGTGGTGACCCTGAAAATTTGAATTTGGAATGAAAATAAAAAATTTCTATCAATTTAGAAATTACCAAATTTGCTTTGCAAACTTGTTTCGCCTTATTCTAGATGGTTCAAAGTAGCTCTTAAGGCGGGATATACATTTAGACAGGAAAAAATCAGCAATATTGAGGGATTTTTTAAACTGAGGAATAATTATTCTACAATTATCAAACTTTAGGTATACTTTAATAGCATATTTAAGTAAACGATAAAATTTTTTTTAATCAATTCGTCATCATAATGGCGGAGCTGTGGCAGAGTGTTACAACAAGGTCGTCGCGGGAGTTGGGAATCGGCGTGCAGTCTAGCTTCCCGTAGACTTTCATTTGCAAAAAAGTGTACACTTTTGTTCAGTTAGAACATGTAAAGTTTCTATGTGACGATAATTAAAATGAAGAAAATGCAAATTTGAGAAAATGGCACGCATTTACAAAAAAAAATCAACATTACACGCAACATTTCTGTAAAATGTGGATTAAAAAAGTCGTTTTTTTTTTTTCAATTTTTCAAAACAATTTCCGTCAAGTAGGAGGTACCAATACTATCAATATTCCTACCAAGTTTCAACTCAATCGGCTTAATAGTTTTTAAGTAATCCTGCACGCCAATTTCGATAATGCAGTTTTGCAAAAAACGCGTTTGAAGTTCACGCCCGCTCCGAATCCGACCGGTGAGGCACAGCGTTGACGGGCTGTAACGTTTGAAGTTTTTCGAATTTCCCTTTGAAACTTTGGGAAAATATTCTACATATATAGTTCTATCGTTTAGAGAATCAAAAAGAAATCGATTTTTTGATAGTTGTAAACGTACCTTATCCCGCCTTAAGCGAATTGGAAAAAAATCAATTTTTGGAAAATTCCACAGTGGTGTTACCTCTTAACCCTTACTTGCCACACTTCTGTAGAATCAAGAACTCGCCACACTGGGGTTCATTCACACTCCAGCGACGAAAATTGTTACAAAAAATAAAGCATTGAATATTTTTACTTGAAAATTTTGTCCGATCATCTAAGCATTTCACTTTAAAATACCATGTAGGTTATTATACATTTTCGCATAAGAAAAAACACTACCTCATTTTAGGAAATTTACCAAAAATCATACTGATCACGATACCTCGAAATCCTTAGACTTTGGACTGAAGTAACCTAGGTTAGATATGTTCCTAGCGAGATGATCTATCACCCCCTTCTCAGCTTTCCATCGACCTTCCTAACACCCTTTATATTATACAATAATAATAATGTATGAAATACGCTGGTAGCAATAAAAAGAGCCCTGAACATTCTAAATTCTCCGGCTCATTGCATTTTCAGCATCACGTGTACAAATAATAATTATTATTATCATATGTATGTGTGCATACGCGTGCGCGCGCACACACACGTATACACCAAGTGCCGTTTATCATTTCGCCCGACCTTACGAGTTTAATTAAATCCAAGATAAATTCTTCTCATTTCTGAACTTTCCAGCTCGAGCGTATACGGGCAATTATAATGAGCCCCACAGTGTTTAACGGGCTTTCCGTATTTTCTTCCCGTAATCCTTCATATCGCTCGCTTTTAATCGAATGTTTCGCCGTGATGGGAAATATTCGCTGAAATTTAACAAGTCCGAGTGACATCCACGTCTTCTCTCTCTCTCTCTCTCTGTCATATTTTTCCTTTAAAATATGTTTATCCGGGCACGAGGCCGTACAAAATTTGCAGCAGCCGGGGCCGTGTATCTCGAGTTTGTCGGCTCGTCAATTTTGCCTCGCGTGAATAAAGTCCGCGGGAGGTACACGACCCGATATATATTTTTTATTTTTATAGAGCGAGAGAGAGAGAGAGAGAGAGAGAGAGAGAGAGAGAGAGAGAGAAAGGCTCGCGAATAAGCTCAAACGTCTTACGACAGCATAAAATTTCCGCGAGTCGTTTTTTCCCTCGAATTTCTTTATATTCATCCTCGTATATTTTCGCGAGCCACGGAGGAAAGTCTTTTCATCTCGGTCTCTCCCGTATTATTCGATTTTGTATTTTCGACCCACGCTTTTTTTTTCTCCGAAGGAAAAATCACAGTAGAGATAGAAAAAAAAACGATTCCTCTCCCCTGTGTACGGCCTCTTTCGAACGCGGAATTTTTCTCGGCCGTATCGACGAGCCATAAGAATAAGAGTACATAAGAATATTGCGGCTCACAAAAATCGCGCGATACACACACATATATATATATATGTAAGCCACAAGGAGATTACTTTTCTTATTTGCCCTTTTGTTTTCTCTCGTGTTACAGCCCACGAAGCTGAACGTCTACAAGAATGACGCCGAGAGCTGGGACTACACGACGCCAGTTTTGAGTAAGTTCGAGAAAAAAAAGAAGAAAAAAAAACATAAACAAACATCTCAAATGTCACTCACACGCACTCGTCGAAGAGAACGAACAGACGAAAAAAAAAAGGAAAAAAAAACGAAGAGAGAACGTTGATTTTTATTCAGTTTCGAATTTGTATTTTGAATTTTTGATTAATTAATCGCTTTCGCTTGTACGCCAATTGCGCCGATCTATTATTTCAACACAGCATCACGAAACTCTCGTTCCAACCATCACAGCCCAATTTTTCGGCGAATAATTGCCACCAATTATTCGTTCGAAAAAAAAAGACGAAAAAAAATCCTTTTGTCATGCTCCGACAAACGATACAGAAATCTAACACGCACGCAGTCCATCACACCGGCACACTTCGGTTACTTCGATTCATAAAGTGACTCACACGCACACACACCGAGCTATATAAGCGTCAAATCGCTTTTCAATATTGGAAGGGCAGGGGGAAAGCTTCGGAGCGCAGCTGTCGAAGCTTCGACACTTGCTTGTTACGAATTTAATATTGTTTAAAATATATATCCTCGTGTCCACGCGTACCGCCAGTGCAACGCCGGGGATCGATCCAATCCAAGCGGGAATTTTAGCGAGATATACGAGGACTATTGGCTCGACCGAAACTCACTCGGTGGTGCTTTCTCAACCCTTGAAAAATATTGGCCTTCATTTTCTTTTTTTTTTTTCGACACATTCTCAAAATTCAAAAAAATCTAGAAGAACACATCGTCCATTTTTCCTTTTTTCTACTTTATGAATTCTTGCATTATTATTTTTACGTCGCTTTTTGCAATGAAAAAAGCTAAACGAATTTGTTTTTATGTTCCAGAGTTGTTGGATTTCTTACGCTTTTTATACGGTCCATTTTTTTTCTAGAATTATTTTACATTTATTAGAATATAGCGGGTGTCACGTTTTGATCTTAGACCTGATTTATCTAAAAAAATACTGCTCCGAACAAGTATTGAGTATAATAAAAGTTTTAGGGTCCAAAGGGGGACGTTTAAAAATCTCTTTTGGTCCGAAATTTAATATGGCAACGGTAAGATGGCAGACATGTTTAAAAAAAAGGGGAACATGGCTTTTTTTTACAAAAAAATTGTCAGACCAAAACTAACAACTTTACTATATTAGCGCCATCCAGGATGTACCACGAGGACGTAAAGTCTTTACCAGCTGAAAATTCGTGTGATTTTCGGGAATTTTTTTGAAGAAAAGTACTCAATTAAATGTTCCGGAAAATTAAGAATATATTTGGCTATATTTGACCTATATTACATAACTTTTTCATAGAAAAATATTGAGATCCAAGCGACTTATGCGCTGCCTTCCGAGGCGCCAAAGAAAAAAGTTCCTCCACTGCTGACATGATTCCGGCCGATCGAGTAGTTGAAACCGAAAAAGGAAAAAATGTCGTTAAACTGGAAGGTATTTCCTGTACAATGACGTAGGATTTTCGAAAAATATCAAAATCTAACAAAATGGCGGAGTTATGAAAAAAACGCCGGTTTTCTTGCCTATAAAATGGTCGTTTTTTTCAATGCCAAATCGTCACTTTTCATCCAATCAAAAATATCCTACGTCATTGTAGAGTAAATATATTCAAAAGTACTCAGTTCAAATTTCAAGTCAATCAGATAATTACTCTTTGAGTTACAATGTCAGCAAATTTGAAAAATCTCATTTCGAGAAACCGCGTTTAAAGATTTAACTATCGATTTTTGCAAGATAAAATGATATTGACATAAATGATAAAAATGATAATGATATTCTTGAAAGTACAGGGTGTCCAATAGAAAGTTGCTAAAACTAATCAACTGTCATTTTAAAACACGTGCACAGAATCAGAAAAGCCAAATTGCTTTAACTAGAGGAAACTCTGCAGTTTTAAACGCACATAAATAAAACCCAGTCAAATATTTTTTATGTCAATTTATTACATCTTATAAAAATAACGAAAAAGTACAGTGATTAATGATAGATATTTTCCAAGTGCGAACCGTTAGATTGTGCACGAAAATTAATTCCCTTTTGGAAACTGTGAAAAACTGTGTCCAACATATCGTTCGTAATGCCGCGAACCAATTCCTGGATGGCCGCGATCAGTTCTTCTACTGTGCTGGGGTTTTTGCCGTAACAATGATCTTTAATGTAACCCCACAAGAAAAAATCACAAGGGTTCAGGTCCGGCGAGTACGGGCCCATTCTAGTCCGCCTTGAGCAAATTTAGGCTACCCCAGACCGATTACTCGAGTCCCATATAGGCGATGAATAGCTTCAACCACCTCATGAGTCCGGTGCGGCGTCGCTCCATCTTGCATGAAGTAATTTTTTTTAACCAGTCCCCTCTTTTTTGCATAAGGGAAGAATTTCGTTTCCAACAGCTGTTTGTAACTCTCTCCTGTTACCGTAGATTCCAAGAATTGCAAATAAATTCCTTTTACTGAAATCGCTGCCCATGCCGTTACTTTCTGTGGATGAAGGGACCTCGGTAGTAGGGCTTGCATATTGTTCCGAACTACTCGACTATTCGAATATCCGTGATATCCGAATACGTGAAATCTGATACTTCAAATTCGGACGGTTCGAGCATCCGGGTAGTTCGAGTATTCGAACAGTTCGGGCATCCGGGTAGTTCGAGTATTCGAACAGTTCGGGCATCCGGGTAGTTCGAGTATTCGGACAGTTCGGGAATCCGGGTAGTTCGAGAATTCGGATAGCTCAGATACAGGGTTGCGAAATTTGTAATGAAAAAGTAATGCATTATTCATTACTTTTTTAAAAAGTAATGAATGCAATGTAATATGTAATACAAAATGCAATGTAATATGTAATGACAAAAAAATTCATTACACATTACGTTGTAATGGGCAATGGACATTTTTTACATTACATAGTCCAATGTAATGAGTAATGGATTTTTTTTACAATACAAAATATAATGTAATGAGTAATGGAATTTGTTTAAATTACAAAGTGTAATGTGATGGATGGATGGATGGATGGATGGATGGATGGATGGATGGATGGATGGATGGATGGATGGATGGATGGATGGATGGATGGATGGATGGATGGATGGATGGATGGATGGATGGATGGATGGATGGATGGATGGATGGATGGATGGATGGATGGATGGATGGATGGATGGATGGATGGATGGATGGATGGATGGATGGATGGATGGATGGATGGATGGATGGATGGATGGATGGATGGATGGATGGATGGATGGATGGATGGATGGATGGATGGATGGATGGATGGATGGATGGATGGATGGATGGATGGATGGATGGATGGATGGATGGATGGATGGATGGATGGATGGATGGATGGATGGATGGATGGATGGATGGATGGATGGATGGATGGATGGATGGATGGATGGATGGATGGATGGATGGATGGATGGATGGATGGATGGATGGATGGATGGATGGATGGATGGATGGATGCATGGATGGATGGATGGATGGATGGATGGATGGATGGATGGATGGATGGATGGATGGATGGATGGATGGATGGATGGATGGATGGATGGATGGATGGATGGATGGATGGATGGATGGATGGATGGATGGATGGATGATGTATGTATAGATGGATCGATGAATGGATAGATAGGATGGATAGATGAATAGATGGATGGATGGATAGATAGATGGGTGGATGGATAGATAGATAGATGAATGGATGGATCGATGGATCGATGGATAGATAGATAGATAAATGGATGGATCGATGGATCGATGGATAGATGGATAGATGAATGGATGGAGCGATAGATGGATGGATGGATAGATGGATGTATGGATGGATAAATGATATATGTATAGATGGCTGGATGAATAGATAGATAGGAATGAAAATTTTTCATCGATGTGTTTGTTACCTACAAATGATTCTGCATCCATCTATCCATCCATCCATCCGTCCATTTATCCATCCATCCATTCATCTATATAGTACATCCATCCATCCATCCATCTATAAATACATCATCTATCCATCCATCTATACATACATCATCTAGCCATCCATCCATCCATCCATCTATTCATCCATCCATCTATATATTCATCTACCCATCCTATCTATCTATTCATCCAGCCATCTATACATATAGCATCTATCCATCCATACATCCATCTATCCATCCATCCATCTATCGCTCCATTCATTCATCTATCCATCTATCCATCGATCCATCGATCCATCCATTCATCTATCTATCTATCCATCCACCCATCTATCCATCCATTCATCTATCTATCTATCCATTCATCCATCTATCCATCCATCCATCCATCTATCTATCTATGCATCTATCCATCTATCCATCCATCCATCTATCCATCTATCCATCCATCCATCTATTCATCCTTCCATCCATCTATTCGTCTATCCATCCTATCTATCCATCCATCCATCTATCCATCCATCCATCTATCCATCCATCCATCTATCCATCCTATCTATTTATTCATCCATCCATCTATACATCCATCCATCTATTCATCCTATCTATTTATTCATCCATCCATCTATACATACATCATCTATCCATCCAATTCATCCATTCATCTATCTTTCTATCCATTGATCCATCAATCCATCCATCCAGCCATATATCTATCAATGCATCTATCCATCTATCCATTCATATATCCATCCATCCATCGATCCTTACATCTATCCACCCATCCAATCCACATATACATACATCATCTATCCATCTATTCATCGCTCTATCAATCCATCCATCTATCCATCGATCCATCTGTCTATCCATCCATCCATCCACCTATATATAATCATCTATCCATCGATACATCCATGTATCCATCGATCCATCTGTCTATCCATCCATCCATCCACACTATATATACATCATCTATCCATCCATCCATCCACCTATATATACATCATCTATCCATCCTTCCATCCATCGATCCATCCATCCATCCATCCATCCATCCATCCATCCATCCATCCATCCATCCATCCATCCATCCATCCATCCATCCATCCATCCATCATCCACCCATCCATCCGTCCATCCATCCGTCGTCCGTCCGGTCCGTCCGTCCGTCCGTCCATCTCCTCTCTCTCTCTCTCTCTCTCTCTCTCTCTCTCTCTCTCTCTCTCTCTCTCTCATCTCTCTTCTCTCTCTCTCTTCTCTCCTCTCTCTCTCTCTCTCTCTCTC
>CAXFZQ010000209.1:0-13785 GCA_964007375.1 Ophion obscuratus | reverse complement strand
ATTTGGTAGTCATCCGAGATATTTAGATTTGTATTTCATTTTCATTGCACTTAAAAAAAGTGGAGGTGGCCTTCACTGTGAGTCACCGCCTCGACCGAAATAAAAAAAATTAGTCGCATTTCATTGCAGAAGTTGCACACCGTACAACTTTTGTCTTGAACATTTTTTTGTGACGTCGATAATTACCGAGTTATTTCGGGTGGCAGAGATAAGGAGATACCCTGTGTGTGTATATATATATAGGTTATGTTTGGAAAATCTGTAGCATGTTATTCGATCAAATTCTTTAATTATCACAATGATATTGCCTAATTGATATAGTTCATTTGATCTCTTATGCCATATCTGCGACCAAGATGTTACAAGCACTCGGTAGCATAGGGGCAGCGTTCGTAAAAGGGTGGCACAAATTTGAGCTCTACTTTTTTTCTTTTTTCCACCATCCAATTATCTACTTTAAAGGAAAAAAAAATTGTCGCGAAAGCTGCCAGCGGCTAAAAAATATTTAAAGGTCGCTCAAGCCTCCCGAAAATTCAAATTTTTATAAAAAGATCGATTTTTTCTTTTTTTTTCGTTGACTTCTCACCCATGAATTTTACGCTTTATAATTTTTAAATTAAGGTCGCAAAAGCTGTAGCCAGCCAATATTTAATGGTCGCTCAAGAGCTTCGTAATTTCCAATTGTCTAGATTTTTTTTCTCTTCCCGCTCATAAATTTAACACGTTGTGAAATTTTCAAAATAATTAATCCTTTTTTTCTTTAGAAACGGATTTTTTTAATTTACCTCACACTTCTAACCCGATAAAACGGGGGACCTATCGTTTTGTTTACGGACAAGAACTTTAAAGAATTATTTTGTGAGAACAAAGATTATAAATCTTGGGTTAGTAGTGTGAGGTAGATTCGGAAAATCTGTTTCTAATGAAAAACAATTGATGGTTTTGAAAATTTAACAAAGCGTCAAATTTATGACTGAGAAGAGTTTAAAAAATTGGCGAAAATTGGAAATTTCGATCACTAAACACTCATTGACTGGCTAGAGCATTCGCGAAATTAATTTAAAAATTATAAAGCATAAACTTCATTAGTGCGAAGTGAACGAAAAAAAATCGATTTTTTAATGGAACGTGGAATTATTGGAAGGCTTGAGCGACCTCTAAATATTTGCCTTTAAAGTAGATAATTGGATGCTGAGAAAAAGGAAAAAATAGAGCTTCAATTCGAGCCGTCCTAGTGCGTGGAGCTATGAGTTAGTAGGTTCTAGGTTCGATTCCACATAGGTAAAATATTTTCATAAAAAAAAAATCACTTTAGAAGGCCAGGGAATGACGAATTACGATACAAAATCGTTGTGGTGGAACTCTCAATTATGTGGTTCATTTAATTTTGGATATTATGAAATATTTTAAGCATATAGTACACTTAGATTTACAGTGTACATTGTAAGCAAATCAAGATTTATTTGAATCGAATCTTTATTAATTCAATTTGAATATATTTAATATTTAAAAAAATAGCTGAAACAAAAAATATCTTCGAAACAAATAAGATCGTAGTAGGCCGTGAGACAAGGAAAAAACCTATTTGATTTAAATAGATCCCATATAAACTAAATATTTTTTTGGCAGTGTATAATGTCTTCTCTTCTCTATCCTTATAAACAGAAGTCGGTCTTTCTGTCTGTCCCGGATAAACTTCCGAACCAATGGTCCGATTGCGATGCGGTTTACACCAGTGTATAGCGTACTTTCCGGTGTATGTTCTAACAAGGAACATCCCTCAGGTGTCCGCCTCCGATTTTGTTGAAACTAATATATGTGATAGAGCATCGAAAACTTTGAGACACGTAATTTTTTTTATCGGCGGAAAAACGGATTTAAGGGGGGGAACCGCCCCTCAAAGAAAGGCGTGTCGAGGGGTGATTTTGCAGTTTCACCCAGAAGCAATTCACCGATCTGAATGAAACAAAAACAAAAATTCTTCTAATGAAAAGCGATGAAAAATCCACTATGAAAATGTTAAGAAAAAATTAAATTAGGGGGTAAACCACCCCTCAATTTACCTTTTTTCACCCCGCACTTAAGAGGGTTGTATGTAAATTAATAAAACAGGTATCATCTTGAAGGGCAATTAATATTAAAGTTGACGGGTTTTTGCGTTTTGGCGGCATAGCAAATTTAACGGGGTAAACCACCCCTGACATAAATTTATTTATCATGGTCGTTTTTTCTGTGTTCAAAGTATATCCGCTGATTTTAAATATTTCTATAAGCTACACTTTAATGTTTTATCATATTTCAAAATTATTACATTCGTCTTAAGGGGTAACTACCCCTCTGACGAGAAACATCATTAAAGTATCCGCTTTCGATTTCGTTGAAACTCATATATGTGGTAAAGCATTGCAAACTATTAAACATGTTTTTTTTTGTATCGGCAAAAAAACGGCGTTGGGGGATGAAACCAACCCTCTCCCACAAGCAGTCCACCGATCTGAATGAAACAAAATCGAAAATTCCTCTAATATTAAGCGATGAAAAATCCACTACAAGAGTGTTGATTAGAAATATAATTAAGGGGTAAATTACCCCTCCATTTGAGGTGTTTCACCCCACGCTTAAGAGGCTTATATGAAAATTAATAAAACAGGTATTATTTTGAAGGGGAATGAAAATTCAAGTTGACGCATTGTTGCGTTTCAGCGGGACAGCAAATTTAAGGGGGTAAACCACCCTTAACATAAATTTGTTCATTTCCATTCATTTAAAAAACCAAAAGATTTTGAAAATCCTGTTATTTTTGGTTTTGGTGAATCGAATACACATTGTGAAATACCCGGCTGCAATAATTTGGCCATTATCAGATGTGCATGGTGCAAAAAGTCGTTGTGTTTAAAGCATTTTTTGACGATTATCATTATTGCAGGAATTCCGAGCCATGATTGTTGATGGTTGATAGTTGATAGACTAGAAAAAAAGTATATATCACAAGAAAATGATTTGACGGCATATGACTGCGATACTTTTCACAAGTACTATTAATTAAATCAGCTGATATGATTCCCAAATGAAATTATATTAAAATATATTAAAAGCATGTTCGTTAACCTACTGTAAAACCCTCAGTTTCATTAATATGTTTAATTAAATGAACGGTAAAATAACAAAAATATACATTCCTCCACAAAACTACGTCGCTGGCTAAATTATCGAAGTGAGCCTTATAACTTATTCTCGAAATTATTATAATTAATGATATAGTAGGAGTGTATGTTTATTCCTATGGAGAGGCTTAATGGACGTGCATATTAAAATCGGAAGCGTTTCGACACGAAAATATGAGTCTTATGAGTAAAGGATAGCCTCACTTCCCCACTCCCAAAGTACCGCTCATAAAGCTCAAAACGAATATGCGGTGCACACACAAACATAAAATTGATATTACCGATGAAATGAAAACAGTTTTAACGAAATTCGTGAAACCTTTCGCTAAACTTCAAACGGAAAGCAATTAGAGGGGGTAGTTTACCCTTAAAATGTAAACATTTAAAAACGTAATAATTTAAAAACACGGGAGAACATTCGGTATCCGCGGATACATGTTAAACACAGAAAACACGACGGTGATGAACAAATTTATGTTAGGGGTGGTTTACCCCCTTAAATTTGCTGTCCCGCTGAAACGCAAAAATGCGTCAACTTAAATTTTGATTCCCCTTCAAAATGATACCTGTTTTATTAATTTTCATACAATCCTCTTAAGCGTGGAGTGAAAAACGGCAAATGGAGGGGTGGTTTTTCCCTTAATTATATTTCTAATCAACACTCTTGTAGTGGATTTTTCATTGTTTTATATTAGAGGAATTTTCGATTTTGTTTCATTCAAATCGGTGGACTGCTTGTGGGAGAATCTTTGAGGGGTGGTTTCATCCCCTAACACCGTTTTTCTGCCGATACAATAAAAACATGTTTAATAGTTTGCAATGCTTTATCACATATATGAGTTTCAACGAAATCGAAAGCGGATATTTCAATGATGTTTCTCGTCAGAGGGGTAGTTACCCCTTAAGACTAACGTAATAACTTTGAAATATGTTAAATCATTAAATTGTAGCTTATAGAAATATTTAAAATCAGCGGATATACTTTAAAAACAGAAAAAACGACCATGATAAATAAATTTATGTTAGGGGTGGTTTACCCCCTTAAATTTGCTATGCCGGCAAAACGCAAAAACCCGTCAACTTTAATTTTAATTGCCCTTCAAAATGATACTTGTTTTATTAATTTGCATACAACCCTCTTCAGTGTGGGGTGAAAAAAGGCAAATTGAGGGGTGGTTTACCCCCTAATTTAATTTGTTCTTAATATTTTCATAGTGGATTTTTCATCGCTTTTCATTAGAAGAATTTTCGTTTTTGTTTCATTCAGATCGGTAGATTGCTTCTGGGTGAAACTGCAAAATCACCCCTCGACACGCCTTTCTTTGAGGGCCGGTTTCCCCCCTTAAATCCGTTTTTCCGCCGATAAAAAAAAATACGTGTCTCAAAATTTTCGATGCTCTATTACATATATGAGTTTCAACAAAATCGGAGGCGGACACCTGAGGGATGTTCCTTGTAAGCTCATTACATAGCTCATATAATAGGCACATTAGGCCTGCATTCAGGCTATGCAGTGAACAAAAAGATGAGACTCGCTGAAAGAAAATTGACTCCACAGGTGTGCTATTTCTGTTTTCATGCCTAACCTAGTAGACGTGAGGTAGGCATTGACTTTATAAGGCTGAGTTTGATCAAATGACGTCACTTACGTACTTTGATATCATATAGATTAATTTAATGTTTTCAGAATGCCGAGAAGCTCCTGGCGCAAGAACAGCGAACATCGTATACAAGAAGGCTCTCTAAACAGTTCGTTTTTACTAAATTAATCTTTCAATGTTCTTGACATTTTGTATGAGCGATTTGTATGCAATTTCCTCCTATCTTTATCCTATAACGCAGAAGACTTTTTTTGCTACCAAGTGCCATACTAAACGGATACAAATATTTCACAAGTAATCAGTGGCGTAATGAATAGGGTACGCGTTGTCACGTAGTTACGAGGTATATCGCAAGTTTAAATTACCGTTCAGGTAGGAAGATTTATGCGATGAAATTTGTTCCTCGTGCAGAATATTCGCAAACAAATTTTCTTTCGAATATTCCATCACACCATCGTAAGGTATGTTGACAATTATTGCAATCAATCAAATAAAGTTCCATATCTGTCGTTTACAATTGTATAAAATAAATTTTATGCAGTATTTTGTATTTTCAGCATTAGCGAGACTATTTTATATATATGAGGACTTTAAGGTAGTACCTCCACAGAAAAGTTGAATTAAGAAATGGTTGAAATTTGACATATACGTTATTTAATACATTATCGAAACATCTGTGCAATTTGAATAAGTTTGACTACCCAAAACCTGAGATATTTACACTTAAAGTTGGCTTGGTTTACACGTAACAAATGCGTTATGATGGGCAAACGGAGCATCATTAATTCTACCGTCAAAACTAAAATTAAGAAATTGATAAAAAACGAGGATAAGCTAGAGTAAGATATCACGAATAATGTGAAAAAAATGAGAATTATTCACCATCTAGTTTCCAAGATATAACCATGAGAAGCCCTCAACATTTTGGTGCAACGCCTGGCAAAGCGTGGAAAAAAAAACAATTGGGGCAAAGCCTGGACAGTCTCGGCAAACAGTTTACAGGCAATGGTAGATCAAAAACACAATATAAAATATATTTTACGGCAAAAATGATATCCATCGTATTATCTACTAGTACCGAGTCAATATTGCGTGGTTTTTAATTTTATTTATTACTAATTAAACCAATTATCAATCTTTTAAACATGAACATGGTATGTAAACTTTTGGTTTAGATTTTCGCGAAGGAACTACCTTAAGGTCTGAGATGATAATCCCACGACTAAGAGATAAAAAATATCTCTGCTTCCTGTACAATGATGTTCAGCAAACGTTCGCAGTATATCTAAATGGTCGACAAACTCGCATTCTTTTTTCAATAGAATCACTGAGGAAAGGAGGGTAGCTGATTGAGGTTGCCATTTTTTTATGGATTTTCCGATACCTCTTGTCTCCTTTCAACATTTCGTTCTCTATCTCGACTACTGGCATGACTTCAACGTACGTATAATCTTCACGTTTTAATGCGATATCTACGAAATTTCGGAAATGGTGGCACACTGACTGCTCTCAAGCTTTTGCTTCTATTTCCATACAGTGTCTGCCTTTCTTATCCTTAGCGTCTCTCTCTCTCTCTCTATCTCTCCCTCCCCCACTCTCCCCCTCCGTCCCTTTTTTTATCTGGGCTCCCTCATATTAGATTTATCTAAGCTCCATCATTTATGAGATCTGAGCTCTGATCTGAGATCTAAGCTCCCTCATTTATTACGATACGAAAATATTTCGCGAGCAGAAAAAAATCATCAGGGAACGATGAAAAAGATAGTCATTTCCGGAGTTTATTTAACCGTTCAAATATTTAGAAAATACAAGTTTTTATTTACCCAGCTCTGTGTGTGAATAATCTGTATCTACGATTTCGGTACTAGGAAAAGAAGGATTTTAGTTTTAAGGCTTTCACGGCTCTTTATGTAATGAGAAGAGTTTGTGGCTTCCGGATGCAGGCCGTGTTGAGGATAAGCGTTGTGCCGACGTTTCGCAAACGTTACAGTCTGCATCATCAGGGCTGAGAGCTCCGATACTGAAGCTCTCGTGTCTCAGGTATTCCTTATATAGTTGCAGTCATCGTTCCGGATCGCTGCACCAGCCAATCAGATGTTTTAATTGATCAGCTGGTCAATTAAAAAACCGGGAGGACGGTGTGCCAAATAGGATTGACGTGATATCCTCCATCTCTGTTTAGGTTGTCCGGATGTTTTCGGATTTCCAAGCCTTCTCGGTGTTTCCTGGAAAAATAGCTGTTTGATGGGGCCAGACTTTGGGCTTTGTCGAACTGGATGGCATGACCAGTCTCCATCCAATGTTCGGCCAGCGCTGATTGTGTAATATGGCCATATTTGATACACCGTTGATGTTCTTTGATCCGTGTACTAATCTTCCTCCCGGTTTCTCCTATGTACACTTTACCGCATGAGCAGGGTATCTTGTATACTCCTGGTGCACTTAATGGTGGTCTTTGGTCTTTTGCACTCGGAATCACTTGTGCTAGTTTCTTCTGAGGTTTGAAGATGACTCGCACGTTATGTTTTCCAAGGACCCTCCCTATGCGATCGGTTATGCCCTGAAGGTATGGAAGGGAAGTTGTTACGGTTATTTGTCCTTCATTCTCCCTATCAGGTGCTGTAACCGTTTTCGGATCAGCTATTTTTCTTTTTAGATTTTTGATCGTTCTTTCGATGTTGCCTGGCTTGTAGCCATTGTCTCCTAAAGCTTTTCGTAGGTGTTCTAGTTCAACCTCCAAGGAGTCTGGTTCGGAGATCGCTAGAGCTCTGTAGACCAGAGAGCTTATGACCGACTGTTTTTGGGAATGGTGGTGGTGGGACGTAGCATGGAGGTATCCATCCGTATGCGTTGGCTTCCGGTAAACTTTATGGCCCAAAGTGCCATCGCTTTTCCGTTGAACCAGTACATCCAGAAAAGGAATTTGATTTTCCTGTTCTATCTCCATGGTGAATTGAATATTGGGGTGCTGGGAGTTGAGGAAGGTTAAATAAATGATTGAGGTTTTCTTTGCCGTGACTCCAAATGACGAAGGTGTCATCGACATATCGGAACCAGGTGGAGGGTTTGAGGGAAGCTTCTTGCAGAATTCTGTTCTCGAAGTTCTCCATAAAGATGTTGGCGATGATAGGAGAAATAGGGGAACCCATGGCTGCGCCTGAAGTTTGTTCATAAAATTGGGATTGAAATTGGAAATATGTAGAGTTTAGGCAATGTTCTATGAGGGGCAGTAGGTTAGGGGCAACTTTTTTGGAATTTTTAACTATGCTTAGGGTTTCATTGGTTGGGACGTTTGTAAACAGGGATGCAACATCGAAACTCACTAAAATGTCTTCTGGTTGTACCTTGATAGTCTGGATCTTGTTCACAAAATCCCGGGAGTTTTGGATATGGGAGTTGTTGAGGCCTACGAGTTCCTGCAAAGGTTTGCAGAGAAAACGTGCCAAATGATATGTAGGACTGCCTATGTTGCTAACAATGGGCCTTAGTGGGATGTTGTTTTTGTGTATTTTTGGCAGACCGTAAAGCCTGGGTGGTAGGGATTCCTTGGGTGTTAGGGCTTTGGTTAGGTTTTCTGATAGACCAGCCTTCTTTAGAAGTGTTGTTGTTTGTTAAAGAAGGCTGGTCTATCAGAAAACCTAACCAAAGCCCTAACACCCAAGGAATCCCTACCACCCAGGCTTTACGGTCTGCCAAAAATACACAAAAACAACATCCCACTAAGGCCCATTGTTAGCAACATAGGCAGTCCTACATATCATTTGGCACGTTTTCTCTGCAAACCTTTGCAGGAACTCGTAGGCCTCAACAACTCCCATATCCAAAACTCCCGGGATTTTGTGAACAAGATCCAGACTATCAAGGTACAACCAGAAGACATTTTAGTGAGTTTCGATGTTGCATCCCTGTTTACAAACGTCCCAACCAATGAAACCCTAAGCATAGTTAAAAATTCCAAAAAAGTTGCCCCTAACCTACTGCCCCTCATAGAACATTGCCTAAACTCTACATATTTCCAATTTCAATCCCAATTTTATGAACAAACTTCAGGCGCAGCCATGGGTTCCCCTATTTCTCCTATCATCGCCAACATCTTTATGGAGAACTTCGAGAACAGAATTCTGCAAGAAGCTTCCCTCAAACCCTCCACCTGGTTCCGATATGTCGATGACACCTTCGTCATTTGGAGTCACGGCAAAGAAAACCTCAATCATTTCTTTAACCTTCCTCAACTCCCAGCACCCCAATATTCAATTCACCATGGAGATAGAACAGGAAAATCAAATTCCTTTTCTGGATGTACTGGTTCAACGGAAAAGCGATGGCACTTTGGGCCATAAAGTTTACCGGAAGCCAACGCATACGGATAGATACCTCCATGCTACGTCCCACCACCACCCTTCCCAAAAACAGTCGGTCATAAGCTCTCTGGTCTACAGAGCTCTAGCGATCTCCGAACCAGACTCCTTGGAGGTTGAACTAGAACACCTACGAAAAGCTTTAGGAGACAATGGCTACAAGCCAGGCAACATCGAAAGAACGATCAAAAATCTAAAAAGAAAAATAGCTGATCCGAAAACGGTTACAGCACCTGATAGGGAGAATGAAGGACAAATAACCGTAACAACTTCCCTTCCATACCTTCAGGGCATAACCGATCGCATAGGGAGGGTCCTTGGAAAACATAACGTTCGAGTCATCTTCAAACCTCAGAAGAAACTAGCACAAGTGATTCCGAGTGCAAAAGACCAAAGACCACCATTAAGTGCACCAGGAGTATACAAGATACCCTGCTCATGCGGTAAAGTGTACATAGGAGAAACCGGGAGGAAGATTAGTACACGGATCAAAGAACATCAACGGTGTATCAAATATGGCCATATTACACAATCAGCGCTGGCCGAACATTGGATGGAGACTGGTCATGCCATCCAGTTCGACAAAGCCCAAAGTCTGGCCCCATCAAACAGCTATTTTTCCAGGAAACACCGAGAAGGCTTGGAAATCCGAAAACATCCGGACAACCTAAACAGAGATGGAGGATATCACGTCAATCCTATTTGGCACACCGTCCTCCCGGTTTTTTAATTGACCAGCTGATCAATTAAAACATCTGATTGGCTGGTGCAGCGATCCGGAACGATGACTGCAACTATATAAAGAAGGATTTGTTTAGAAATCATGCCCGGTTTACGAAATCAACGGGCTACCTAAGTGGGTAAAAAATTGTATTTTCCAAAAATATTTAATTCGATAGTATCGAATTCTGCGTTGGAATATTTCTCGAAAATGTCGTTGAAATATTCCTCGAAAATTTCGTTCAAAAATTCCTAAAATTGAATGAGCTACAGCTTCTAACAGCTCCTAACCCTTCGATAGATTGTTCCCAAATTTACAGGAGATATGATGAGAAACGATTAAAGGTCGTTGGCGATTTCACTTTTTTAAATCGCTCTTCATTATTTAGAAGTTACGTAAAAAAGACGACCGTTTCAATTGGTCACCACGTCGTTAAAAAAATGATTTAAAAAAAACAATGGTTGTCAACGACTCGTATTTATTGTTAACTTGAATAACTGGCTTAGTATTTAGATTGCGGATGGACCGTTTAAGCTGGAGAGTGTCCACCACTAAACGTCGCGAAAAAATGTTTTCATCTACCGGCGGCCATGCTTTTGTTGTTTTTCTGTATTTTTGATGATTTTTTTAAAGGTTCTCAATATATGTACTCTTGTGTTAAAAAAATGCATTTCTTTTTCACCATCTATTTCCCCGAAAAAAATCGCACTTTGCTAATTTTTTGCGGGGCTCTCGGTGGATCTAGCCGCTTTTAAAAACTCGAAGCTTTCTTGCTAGAAAGTTTAACGCTATTATTACCTAGAAAAAAATTAGCGTCACTTACCGACGTTGCCAAGAATTTTTACGCTGCAATATTAAACTATTTTCAAATAGTATCTTTGGCCGAAGACACAGGCAATATCAACAAACAAAAAATGCCGGTCGGGAAAATTTCAAAACTTTAGCCAGACGTTTGAATGTAACGGCAGCATTGAGAAGGGTACTTCGTCATAAATGCATGATTCAAGATGTGGTAATCCGGGTAACATCTCGTTCCAAGAAGTGTCTGCGAGTAACGGTCTGCGCGAAGTTTGCTTCGGAAAATCGCTAGCAATATCCATGACCATTTCCCGAATAATGTGACTCCTGAGCCACAATTTCCGCTGTATCCTTATCTATTGGCACATTGGGTTCGTATATTTTGACCATTTTTCCGTTTCTTTTTTTTTTCTTTTATCACCGAACGTGGAATACATTTGAATTTTTCGGCAGTATTCACTCCGTCGATAGCTATGATCGCGACGACTCGTTTGCACCGAAGAATTACGATCAATACGTGAATTTGGATTTTATAAAAAGCGCTTGCCTGCTTTTCTTTTACGCTTGAATACTTGAGTGGAAAAAGAAAATTGGAATGTTCGTATATATTTGTATAGAAATTAGCGATTGCAAGATGTTATCGACTGAGCTTTTGATTTCACTACAAAAGCTCAGTCGATAAAACTGTACGTCTCTCTCTTTCTCTCATTCTATATATATATATATATATGTATACGTATATGTATATGTATATGTATATGTATATGTATATGTATATGTATAGAAAATGTCGTATATATCATTAGCGTTATAACGACCCTGAAACCCTCGAAGAGTGTTTGTGGCCCTTTTGGCTCCTTGTTATCTTGACTACCACCGTCGTCGTTCTCGGACGGTGAAGAGGTGAGGGGGGTTAAGAGCATGCGGTATATAGTTTGAGGGTGTTTTCCGAAGCTTCTTGTACTTTCTTCTTCATTCCACCACTTCCAGATGCGTACACAATGCTCTAGGAGCTTACCGTCCTTAATATTCTCGCTTTCATGCGTTAAAATGGAATAGCTTTTCCTACTCATGCCGGCCGGTAACGAGGTGCAGGTGAAACTATGATGTCCGTTTTGCATATGTACTGCATGCAATAACTTACATAAGATTCGTACATGACATGTTAGTAATATGCACATATCATTTTTCAGGCTCTGTCGACGTGTGGGAGAGAAAAGTTACTTCTCTCTTTAAATTCTTGGCCTTCTGTCGAATGGGTAGGGTACCTTCGTAACGCGACAACTGAGCCCCGAATCGGAAAAACCCGAGAGGGAGCGCCGTGCCCCGAAAATGAGAATAGAATAGAAGAAAATGGAAAGATAGGAAGAAATAAAATGAAGGCATAGAGATTGGTCGGAGGGTCCGGGAAAAAGGGCAAAGTTCTCTATATAGCAGGGGAACTAGTGGCCGAAACGTTTTAGCGAAGATACGAGAAGGGGTGGACAATGAGATCTTAACGCTCGGGTGTTGGGCTATACAAGCTCGATAAGTTATCTAGTGGGTGGAGGAACTTTATCGAGGTGGTCGATGGAGGCGGTTTAATGAAGGTCTAGGACGATCCTCAACGCCATTGAATCACTACCAAGACGACGACAATGTCCTCGACCGCGCCAAATTGCACACACGGCTCCACGTGGCTCTCAGATCCTCATCACGATTGTAACATCAGCCTGCTTCCCACTCTGTAGTCACGTTTATACATGTGTGTGTGTGTGTGAGTGTGTGTGCGGAGATGTTCAAGACTTTCCGCTGGTCAATTGACACTTACCGGAGGCCTCCGAAAAAGTACCTCAAAGACGGTAAGGATCGTAGAGATAACAACAGCAGCGAACGAAAAAAAGGCTGACTGGGCAAATTCGACTTTCTTATAACGAACGCACTCGAATCCAACAAGAGTCCAATTTCGTGATGACAGATATCGTGCTCAATCCGCGCTATTAATACGCTGTTGTGAGTTATTTATTTATTGCTGTCATCCATCGAATCGTTTAATAATCAAGCGCATAACAAACCTCATACGACTGCAGTATGATACCACGATGGGGGAAAAAAATCACAAAATCAAAGTTTACGTCTTTGGCGAACTTTAATCGCAGTTTCGTCAAAAAAAATCATAATTCTTGGTTGGATAATTAGATAATATAAGAAAGTTTTTCGAATTCGAATGATGGAATATTTATTATTGAGTTGTGTTAACAAATCGGTGAATTGATACCCACTGGTTTTACAATTCCAAACAGAAAATTTATCGATCTTTACAGCTCAAAACTACTTTGCCATTAATGTACAGCAATTCATAGTTTGCCTTACGCAGCCACCACGTATTAGATATTATTTATGAATCGATGGCAATACATAATCGATGTTGAAAGGTATAACTAGGTCCCGGCGTGTGAGATTATGAATAAGGACGTGTCGATACGCCGCCATAAAAAAAAAGAAAAATGTGTAGGGGTTTTCGGACGTTCATACCGATTTTTGTGGGCGTCCCCCGGATCGATTGGACGCTGAATTGTGTATAACAGGGGGGTATATGAGGGAGAGAATAGGATATGCGGTCGGTAAAACTCGAAGTGGTTCTTCCGCCCAACAGGAGGGAGGAAATCGCATTCTCGAGCGTTAAAGGGGATGAGGGTGGTTTATATAGTATATCCTGATTAGAGGCTTCGAAAGTAGCGGGAGGAAGAGAGAAGGTATCCTTGCTTCGTTCCGCGAATAGACAATGGTATAACGATCTGGCGTACACCTTGATGAATCGACTGACCGGCCTATAAACGTTACTCTTCTCCGCTTCGAAGAGTACCGGAGAAGCCATTTTTGCCTTGTGTGTCGATAATACGTGCAATGCCCCTACCATTCAACCGCAAGGGAGAAGAACTGGCTTGGTCGTTTCGAAGCTTTTGTCCTCTTTCTTTATGGCTAAAGATCGACCCCAAGCACGAGCTATCGTGTATCTTCATTATGGCAGAGAGTTCAGCGTGTCCAATACATTATGGACAGGACCCGCCATTCGAAGGTTATTACATCAATGTGTAATTTATTTCGATCGGGGGTTCAATAAAAAATCTGTACCAATGACATCGGAGATAAATCATTGTGAA